>JAEQML010057077.1:0-32760 GCA_016904865.1 Pissodes strobi
TATTAATTAAATTCATTGTGGCCAAAATCTTGAAATAAAAATGTCAAGAAATTCGAATTATTCGAGGCGCTCGGGAACGCGCGTTCACTGGTCGTGACGTAGAAGAGCATAATCAGTTTGTCGCCGTGCCGCACAGTGCTTTGAGTGAATGGGATAAATGGACTCTTGTTGTACTCAACGGATTTAAACTAAATAATAACGGTTGAGTAGCTAATACACTAAGCTATATCTCACACACAAAAAATCTGAGTTTAGGTGTTTATAAAAAATGTACATAAATAATTACATACCACCTTCACTTATATGCTGGCTTGTACGCTATGAAACGTTTCATATTTCTGGATTCATAACGCAAAACGGCAAAAAAGTCGTAGTTAGGTTTTTTTTCATCGCACAATTTTATTTTTTATAATAAATTAACATAAAATACAAATAATAAAAATATTACAACTCACTAAACCTAAAAAATTAAAGCATAACCTGCTGTCTCTCTCTGCTAGTCGCAATAGAAGTGGCAGGTAGATGATCGGCCGATCCGCCGCGCCGACCGTTATGCTCTATGACGTCACGTATACTCGCACGCTTTTAATCGTGTTTAAATTGGCGCGGATTTAACGGCAACTTTAAAAATGTATAGAAACAAAACGGGTGATATTTAACACTTCAGATTTGGGACACCTTCTTTTTTAGTGCAATAGAACAGATTATTGAACTAAAAAAAAAATTGCAAGTTCCCTATTCTCTAAAATTGCAACTTTCAAAGATACGCAGGTATAAAGTTATATATTTATTTATCTATGACCTATCCAGTAAGAGCTTATTAGTTAATTAATTTTTTATTTATTTGAGTGCAATGACTATTATTACGTAACTATTTCTTTTATAATCCGAATTCTTAAAGACAAGGCTTGACCTTACAAATTAAAATTATGTTTATTAATTATTAATTTAAATGGTTGTAGATTACGCGTGCGCTATGGCATACTACAGCTCTCGTAGAATTACTGTAATTTGTTAACACGAAGCACTAAATATTATGTTTAAAATTTAGATACTTTAGGGACATATTTTTATAATTTTTAATGCATTTTGTCTCATGTACACAGAGCGTACCAAAAACATGAGGTGAAACGAAGATACCTGGTATATTACTGCATTCCTGGAGTCCACGCAAAATTCTAAGTACATTTTGTATAATATTATATGTCCTATACCTATCTTCGACTCTCTTAGAAATAACCTATTTTGCTATATAAATTTTTTACTACTTTTCCCAGTTTTCAATTATTCCATCTAAAATAGATCTTTTAAATTCTTCAAGCTTATTTAAGGAAAGCAATGGCGGTGGAAAGCAATAAATCTGATATCTAATCAGGTAATAAATGTGCTTACCTTAAATTATGTTGAAAAGCTAAAAAACTGTCAATTAGACAATTTTTATTCTTACTGCAAAATTTTTAATTTTCTTCAAAAATGTCCTATTCTGAACGTGAAAAAAAAAGGATAATTATGATATTTATGTGAGACACGCATCGCACAAGGAGAGTATTGAAGATTATAATATGCAAGAGAAAGGATTGGACTGGATCCACTAAATGAAGAACTTTAAAGTTGCTGCTATTAGCCTCTTTTTAATTCTAAATAAAAATATTTATCCAGTCGATTTTAATGACCTTTGGCTATACTTCTATTTCAGTTTAAAAATATTATAGGGTGAACCAAAAAAAATTTTAATGTTTGTGAAGTGGCATTTTTGTAATTTAATATTGTCAAGACCTTTTCAAAAAAGAGTAATTTTTAATATTGTTTTATTATTTAAGTTGTAAAATGAAATACCTTCAAGCCTTAATTTAGTTTAGTTTAGATGATATGTTTTAATAAACCCTATGAACCATACAATTATGATGTAAAAAGTTGATTCGAACACTCCGCCAAAGAAGTTTCATTTTGCGTTGGAGATAATATGCAGAAAAAAGATGACAGTTTTCCTATACTATTAAATAAAATTTTGCATTTTATGGTAATGTACTCAAGAAAAATATTAATGCCAACTATAAAATCAAATTTGCAGTTTTCAATAATATGAAGGGACGGATTCGCATCCTTAACCCAAACGATGACTGTTTGGGTAAAGGAGCCGATAGATGCGGAAAGATTAAAAATAAATATCATTTATAACATTCGGATGGCTAGAAGTTAATTTGGTTTACCAGGCATTTATTATATTTACTCAATTCTAACTAATTTTGGAAGCAGAATTTGGTGCTTAACTTTCTGTAATTATTATTTTTGAAATATTCATTAATTAGGGAAGTAGTTTAGGTTGGTAAGGAATATTCGTTATGTCTATCGAGACTCTATTATTATGGAATTTTTATTAAATTAGGAAAAATTTGATTTGTATAATGAGAATAAGTTAATTTAGGAAACATGTGAATCTCGTACTCAGTAATCATTTTCTTTATATTTTTTATTTATTTTTATCGAAAACGTATTATTGCATTAAACATGTATATTTTATAGCCAGCAATCACTAATCTGATTGAGTCATCTTTATTTTTACATATTTAGTTACTTTTCTTGCATTTGGATTAAACTAACTGGAAAATATAATATGCATTGGGAAAAATATCGATTGTGTAAACATGATTCCCAAAAATTACTGTAATCTGCTCGCAAATTGGAGCATTATTAGATATTGAATAAGTAGCTAGTTTAATTTGACCCACAGTGCAGTGTACATTTAAATTCTCAACAAAGTTGCCATCTGGTTGCTGGGCCTTTAGAGCAGTGTCCAAAAAAAAGACATACTCTGGTTGAAATTCATTTGAAGTACGACATTTCTTTCTAGAGCAGTTGTTATCTACTCCTGTTTGACAGCTTTTTTGTGACACAAAAGAGGAGCAATCCAAGTTGTGAATGTCATGGTAAGTAGGAAATCCTGCGGAACAGTTTTTCAAGCAGAAAATACTGATTCTCCCATGCTTGTTCATTTGAGAGTATTTAAATTGTATTTAAAATGTACAAGTATGTAAAAAATTTAATCAAATTTAAAACACTAGACATCCAAATATAGTAATTTATTGTAACCAGCCTCAAACGTTGGGTGTCAAATATGTAACCTTAGTTGTTAGATTGCTCATTAGGCGATCCATATGCCAGATTTACTTAGCGGATTCCCCTTCTTTTAAAGGCGTGGGTCTATGTCTTGGCAGTGAGGTGCGGGAGCCACTAATTTTTTTTACTAGAAATGTATCAATGATTATTGCTCTTTGAAAATAGGGTAATATAGAAAAATATCCTGCATAAGAACGTTGAAAACTGTGGATACATGAATCAGTTATGATTTTGACTGGAATTTACCAAAATAAACGTCAAGAATCCAAATAACTTATTTATTTAAATATGAAAACTTACACAAACCCTTTCAGGATAATTAATCCTATCTCAAATTAATTTGAGGTTATGATAACGCTCATAAACTAATGAGAAGATCCTCTTGTAATATATTTCACCTATATTATTAGAATATTAAATCAAAACAAAATAAGATATTACTTTTTTATCTATGCCATATAACATCAATATTGCCCAATTCTCATTATATAGGTATAGTCAGTAAATAAATGCAGGTATAAATGAAATTGATTATTAACCTAAATTAATCCTGTGGCAGCGACATATCAGTAGACCAATAAACAGTCACTCAATAACACCAAATCAATAAAATAACCTGTGAGGTTAATATGTACATATAGAGCTGTTAAATATCTATAGATAAAAGAATTGAGTTCATGTCGATTCCGATATCAAGGCGACAACTTAAATATGCAAATTTAAGTTATGTGAAATAAATTACTGCCATGAGCTTACAGCCAAATACGGTAAAAAAATAACTCAATCAGATATTCTGACACTAGCCAAATTAATTCTCTAACTGATATAATATCAGATGTAATAAAGGTTTAATTAAGTATCTCCATAGCATTTATAAACAGAAGTAGAAATATATACAGGGTGCAACAAATTCGTTTCCTTGTATGGGTATGTCGAAAGCCGTAAGAGATATGGGGTCGGTTAAATTGGGGAAAAGTTGCGCAATTTAAGGGTGATTGACATGCTGTCGAGAAATTTAGAAAATTTCGTCTACTTCCGGAGATATCCGTAAAAAACTGAAAATAATCTATTTTATTTTTATTATTTCCTGCCTTTGTTTGAAGAGATAAAGTAAAATAAATGGCACATTATTGCCACTTTTCCTCCACTACAAGCTGGCTGCATCAAATTTTAAATCCGACGTTTCGCTTTCGGGCCCCCTTCATCAACTTATTTTTTTTTAAACACAGACCTGGGTTTTTTTATCTAATTTTTAAAAAGCTTCTGGTCTCTCAAAACCGACGATGTATCACACCTGGTAAAAAATATAAGTCATAAGTGAATCAAGTCAGAAAAGATCGCCCATCTCTAACACATTATCTCTTATGGAAAAAATCTAGATTCGTTGAATTATTGATAAGTGCCAGACATCGTTGGTTTTAGGAGACCAAAGGCTCTTTAAAAATTGGATAAAAATTTTAGGTCCGTATTTAAAAAAATGAAGCTGATGAAGGGGGCCCAAAAGCGAAACTTCGGATTTAAAATTTGATACCGCCAGCTTGTAGAGGAGAAAAAGTGGCAATAATAATCTGACATTTATTTTACTTTATCTTTTTAAGCAAAGGCAGGAAAAAAAATAAAATAGATGACTTTCGTTTTTATGGATATCTCCAGAAGTAGACGGAATTTTCTAAATTTCTCGACGGCATGTCAATCACCCTTAAATTGCACAACTTTGTCCCAACTTAACCGACCTCGTATCTCTTACGGTTTTCGAGATACCCATACAAAGAAACGAATTTGTAGCACCCTGTATAATGTACAAAATTAGATAACTTACAGCATTTTTAAAGGTAAGTTCCATAAGCTAGATCAAGAAATGAAATGAGAATTAACGAGAATATAAACGATATAACGTAAGCTATATGCGGTAATTAAGGTAAACGATCTACAGTCGTTTGATTATAAATTCATTAATTAAAAGGATATATTACGACTATGTCGAGAATTAAGACCCTTAAATAAATTAAATACGTCTCCACCTTGTGGTTGAGCCACCCTGGCAAAAATACTGCTATACGGCTAACTGACGGCGGAGTTAGATAGGCCACCATCAAAAGGAGAAAATGCTATCCCACAGAAGGAATTCTATTCAACAGAAGGACCCTTAAAAAAGGTTACCACACTAGTTCATCACACAACGTTTATAGAAGATATGGCCGATAATTTTAGAAAATATACATTATATTTTATTTGCCAAATATTTAAACAATCAGGCGGTAGTTAGACCTGAGGGTCAAAAATAACAAAGATAAATTTCGATATGAAAAAACGGCCTGTTCGTCTTTAGTGTTCCGGCGAGAAGGGCTATCAATTCTCTCAAAAAAGAATATATACCAGATCTGTCGGGTAGTGCTCCAAACGGATGTATATATCCAGCAAGTTGAAGTTGTATTAAAGCGCATAACAATTTAAATCACTTTAAGAGGAAAACAAGGAACTTGCTTGTGGCGAAAGCATATTCAATGTGGAGAAATATTTAGATGAAAGATTTCCATTTTTGTGAGTCGTCTGTTTGTATGTTTGCTTCGTATATATAATTTTGTTCTGTTAATGTATTTCATTGACTTATAGCTAAAATGATGCCTAAGATATGATACCCTTTATAGAGTTTATTGTTTTATATAATGTACTGTTTGATACCTATTTTGAAAGCCATGTTCATAAGAATGAAAAGTAGTCAAAACTAAAGCATGGTTTGACTTTGAATTTGTACTGGCAGAAAAGGGTTTATTAGATGGTCGGCTAATAGTCCCAATCTTACTTTGATCAATTTTTTTGAGGTTTCCTACACAGCAGGCTAAATTCAGAAGGCAGCTAGATTTGCAAGCCATGAGGGAAAGAATATCGAAGGAACTAAATTACTTAAATAATAATTGAAATATCACACGTAGGGCTATGGAGAGAAAAAAGAATTTGTTTAAAAAGTGAATGAAATAAAACGATGGTCAAATGAAATATTTGATGAAATATTCCAATCTAAAAATGCAATAATATGCAGGATGTTCTATTAAAAAGAAAGAACTTTGTCTTTAAGACATGTTGTTAGTACACCCTGCATACATAAAACAATATTGTAAACTAAAAACTAATGATTCTATTACAAAAAATAACACTCAGTCTAAAGTTTGAACCTGGCACTTGATTTTGAAAGATGATTATTATGCTGATTATCTAAAGACGTTTTAAAAACATTCAAGAAACATTCAACAAAATTCAGTACAAAAGAGCGCGCAAGTTGAGTAAACGACAACGTAGTACCTTAACGCAAAAGCTTACTGTCAACAAGTTCAACGCCTCCGTTCATCCAGAGCCAAATTATACCTTTAAGGGAAAGGCTCTGAGGTGTCCATTTCAGTGACAATATATTTACGGGATATGCCTAAATAACCTTCTTGGAACACATCAGTTAAGAGAAACAAAATCAGTTAATTAAATTCAAATCCAGCTAAATACGCCGGTAACTCAACGTAATTTGAAGTATATTAAAATAATCCTTGAACCAATGTTTCAATCTAGATCTAAAAGGGATCAGTTTGCCGCTCTCTAACAAAGAGACATGTGCATCGCGCTCTGCTGATTATTATACTATTCCAAGTCGCAAATAGATCTACATTTGTTTCGAAACTAGAGAGTTTATATTCTTCATCATCATCTGAGCTCGCACCCTAAAAGAGCATAGAGAACTACAAGCAAGTAGCAAATTTTCCCTGTGATACGTAGCTCCACCACGCCGTTCTGATCCCTAGTATCAAGTGGTGGATGCACCATTCTGGTCCCTATGACAATATTCAATAGAAAGTACAACTCTTACGTTTGAACCTTTTTCCAGATTTTATAAAATGAGCTATGAGGATGATCAACTTACATCTTGAGGAATCTGTATTACGTGAGATGAAATCACTGAATGTGCAATCTGTAGTACTATTAAAAAGGCTTTCGGCAAATAGTTATTAGCTCATATTCTTAATGGTGAAATATGAGAGTGGTGAATTGTGGTCTCGGAGAAGTGTGGTGGTAGTGAATTATCGGTAGTAAGATATCCACTAACCCACTGTGAACTAGGGGCGATAAATTTTTCATATACGGTTTTATTATCATTTAGTTTTTATTGGATCTTTATCCATAAAAATATAGGACGAGCCATCGAGAAGTAATTCCAAATTGACAAGGTCCAATTCTAATACATGACTTTTTAGCATCCTCAATACTTGAAACTGTTTTTTAAAATGTCACTCTTTGAATTTCTATAACTTTTCCCTTAATTCTCACAATAGAGGATTATGATATTTTACCACTTATTTTGTTACCATGGATCAATAACAAAACTGTGTCTATGGCATAACACTAATTTGATCAGAATAATATTATCATTTAATCATTTCACGTATTACCATATCCCCTCCAAGTTAATATAAAATTAATTTATTTGAACTGTGACTCACACAGGAATAACTTCGCTTCCCTCTCGGCTTCGTTCACCAAAAAACATATTTAGATGTCTCCCTACTATATTATACTTTACCAATGTCTAACTACGCTCTTGCCATATGTTGCACAATGTTGCCTGGTGAACTCATACATAAATGTATTTTAGATATATTTCAGTCGTCTCATCTCATATATCTGCTATGAGAAACGTAACATTTTTGGTAAAATTGAAGAACCTCTACACACTTTGCATATGTTTCGAACAGAAATTAGGGGACGTTTCAACAAAAAACCACGTCATATATAGAAATCTATATAAACTACATTATCATAATAAAAGAATTATGACCAATCATAACACAACCCAACGCAAATTTTGATGTCTGCGATTCGTCAAGTCTATTTAGGTAATTTTGGTGTGCAAAATTCAAAAATATCATCAGATTTGGTTTATCGGGTTTAATTTCCGAAATACGACAACCTATTTTCTGAATAAGTAAAGAATTATTACTGCTTAAAAATCTTTAAACATTATAACAACAGCGTGATTTACCTTTCTACCTTTTCAATTATGGAACATTCTGAACAGTTTATTTGCCAGTTAAAGCAGTATTCTGCTTTAATGCGTGTGTTCCATCATGCCTGGTAGCCATCCTTCATTGTTTTAATATCGTAGTAAAATTTCTTAGCTATCAATTTTCAATAAAATGATCCAAGTGGCTGTGTAAGAAATGAACCTTTATGGTCATATAGCATTCAAAGGCTCTGAAATTACCAGATCAACATAAAAAGTTTCTGACAAGCAGGTAAATGACATAGATGCCTTTCCCTCAGTCTCACTCATGAAGTCTACAAAAAAAGGATTCATCAAAAATTCCAGCCTTTAACATTTTAAGATTTAGCTCAGGCATCTTTCGCCCTATGCATGCAAAACATGGCATATACTTGTCGAGAACCGTCATAAACAGTTTGATAAAGACTTAGCAACTAGGGGTTTACGAATTATATTAAAATCCCCAACAACCATGCTTTCTCTCATAGGCCACTTCCTTCTCACCCAGTGGTCTTACTTGGCTCTGCTATTCCAGAGGCACAAGAAAGAAGAAAATTTTATCTAGCCACCTTGCTGGCCGAGGAAAAAGATGACCATTTTTAAGTCAACAAAAATTAGTCATTGATGCTCATTTTATCTTTTTCCCTTACAAAACCTATGGTATCATATTATTGTTTATTTTGAATGATCTCCGTCATACAGAAGCAAATTCTCAAGTAAATTCTGATAACTCAACTTAAGGAGAAAGGGGGCAATTTTAAGTTCACAAAATTATCCATTGATGATGTCCATTTTAATTTTCTCCAAGAACAAATCTATGATCATATTTTTGCCATCTGGAATCAACTCTTTCATATTATTCTTTCATAATTCTCAGGTAAATCCTTATAGTTCAACCTAAGGAGAAAGGTGGCCATTCTTTAGTCCACAAAAATTAGCCATTGATGCCTATTTTAATTTTCTACAAGACCAAATCTATGGTATCATATTTTTATTCATTTGAATGATCTCCGTAGTACAGTACAGTAGTAAATTCTTATAATTCAACCTAAAGAGAAGTGTGACCATTTTTAAGTCCAGAATGTGTGTGTGTGTGTTCATTTTAATTTTCTTCAAGACCAAATCTATGGTATCAAATTGTTGTTCATCTTGAATTATGTCCCTCCCTCGTACAGTAGGAAATTCTCAAGCAAATTCTTATAATTCAACCTAAGGAGAAATATGACCATTTTTTAGTTCACAAAAATTATCCATTGATGTACATTTTAATTTTCTCCAAGGCGAAATCTATGATCATATTTTTGTTCATCGTGAATCATCTCCCATGTATAGTAGTAAATTCCCAAAGCAAATTCTGAAGCAAATTTTTATAATTCAATCTAGGATTAAAAACTTGGAAGCTTCTTTTGAAAGATTGAGATCTCTAAAGAGGCCACTTAATTCGTCCAGGTTGAAACGTTGAGGTTTTCATGGCATACTCTTGCAGATACTCTCACTATTTTGATCTGAATGACGAGAAATATTAAACTCATCTTCGGAGAGCTCTGGTATCTGGTGAAACGTTGGAATTTGTACTTTTGGAATAATTGAAATACTCAAATATTCGGCTATTCTAAATTCGATTTTTTTGTTAGGTAAAAAAATCGACAATTCAAATATTCCACTAATCGAATATTTGACTAATCGTTTATTGAAATATTTCACTATTCAAATATTCGAATAGTCGACTATTCGATTATTCGAATATTCGACTATTCAAATGTTTGAATAATTTAATGTTCGACTATTCGACTGTTCGTGTTTTCTGTGAAATTGTTTACCATACAAAAAAAAGATATAAGGATTTTTGGTCGTAGTTTAAATTTACCCCTCTATAAATTTGCTGTCTTAAAAAATTCAATTTCAAAATTATTTTGATTATAAAAGTTATGCTTTTACAGTTTTTAAACACTCTGTATTAAAAAATTTTAAATTCACTTCGTATATGGTATTTTACTATTTTTGCGAGAAGCAGAAACTTTTATCAAGAATGACGTTTTGTCGAAAACCCACATTTTAAATTAATTTATCCTCTGACTCTTGGTATTGTTTCGATGTTAACACTCTTGAGCCCATTATCCGTGGACATACTGTATAATAGTGTATGTATGTAGATATGCATAATAGCATGTGCTTCAAGTTAAAATATAATATTTATATAATATATTAGAACTCGGACTTGTATATGCAAATAATTCGAGTATTCGGCTCTTCTAAATTCGAATTTTTTGTTAGTTAAAAAATTCAGCAACTAGAATATTTGACTATTCAAATAGATATTCTAATTATTCGACTATTGAAATAGGATACCAAACGATTATCCGAATATTTATGTTTTAAAAATTCTGAGCCCTAGTTTATGGTAGAAGGATAAAGTAAATGTTTCAAGAGTTAAAGGACTTTATTTCGATATCTCATTTCAAAACAGACAGAAAATTATATTATTTACTATTCCTTACAATTAATTAATGGCACTAAAAATGTAATTTCTATATAAATCATTTTATTTTTCGCTTAGAACTTGTAATTTTATACAATTAGAAGTTCTAAGCCAAAATAAAATGATTTACAAATAATTATTTCAAGAACGTTCATTTTAAGCTATATTTAAAAGCAAAAAATAAAAATGCTGAAATGGAAAAGTTATTTAAATTGTTATAGTAACATTTTATAGACCGGATAAAAATAATACCAATTTGAAATTGATATTTCTGCTATGCTATTAAACGATTTTGTTTGATTTATTATAAATGTAGAAATTTTAATAAAGATTTTGTGTACATTAAAATAGTATGAAATATATTTCCCGAATAATAAATCAGAATTTTTGCTGATATGTATACATACAATAATTCTCAATATTTTTAATTATCAGTTTTGGTATTCGGTTCATTACTTTACAGAGAGGAATTACATATAATATCGTGTGGAATTTCGGAGGCGGGCAAGATGTATATCATATGTTGTGCACGTAATGCTAGGCACAGCCTCGAAAACTACAGTATGTATATGTATGAGTTGTCACTGTCTATAAAAATAGATGGCGTTGGAGTCAACTAGCTCCGCCTGTCTGCTCCCTGGACTCTTTTTCTCTATACGGTATTTTGTATATAATGGTTAAGCGTTAATAAGTAAGACCAAAAATAAGGCAAGAAGACTGGTTCACATACGCTTTGCTTTAAATTTCTAAATGGAAATAGGAAAGAAGCCCTGCGAGCAAATCGGTTGAGCTTTATTATACGTTACCTAGCTTATTGTCGATCAAATTTTCATGCATGTATGTTAAGTTTATAGCACTATAATTATTACTTTTCAACATATTTTAAGATAATATGCTATTTTTCCGTAATAAAATTTCCTGGTTAGTTTAAATTAACTAACATGTTTAGCTTAAATTGACATGTATTATGCCTATATCGAGAGAATATTTACTCGAATGAACGCAAAATACATTTGACTTGCACAATTGTATTTTTCTTGTACTTATAGACTAGTTTCTGACTCAAAAGGTAATATCGACCAGTATTTTGGATCAGCATTATCCAAGAAGAATATCGACGCGACGAATCAAAAGAACAAGGTTTTTAGATGGTTTTAACATTAGAAAACAAGTTCGGTGTTACAAACTAGATGTTTTGAGTAAAACAGACAGCAGTTTGAGCGTTTTATGTTGAGGGTTAGGATTCTTATGAATAAGTTATCCACATATTAGCATGTATGAAGAGAAAATTTAAATTGAACAATGCAGATAAATCAAAAATATCATGTGGGATGAGACTGGAAAGTTTCATAAAGAAGAATACAATGAGATATTTTTACTCATTAACGTGATACATGCTTCAATTTTATGTTTAATAAATATAAACTTGAAAAAAAAAAGATTAAAGCCTCGCCAAAATGTTAACTGTACCAATTTGCTCATGGAAAATGTCAAGGATGAAAAGTAGTTTTCCATGTGAATATATCAAGCACAAAAGTTAACATCAATAATATGGTTCAAATTAGAGTATTTGTCATTACGTCTTTCACATATTGATCACGGCAGCTTTTTTGTGGGATGCATTTGGTATTAACACTTTTGACAGTATGTCAATGATTATTACAATCTATTCAAATTCACTTAATTTCTGAACAGTAGTACACCTGACACTGTTTCAGACGCACCTCTACCTCTATGCCCGCAGACTCTGGACTAGAATTCGTAGCTAAGAAGCGTCACGGGTGTGAAGAAGCAATACAGATACAGAGGGAAATAGTGACACAAACAAGCAAAGCGTAAACTATATTTTAGCGTCAGCACACTTAATCATATCCGTAGTTGGCATAAGTTAGGCACATTACGATGAATATGTTATTAAATTATAAAAAATAATAAGTTTTGTATGAATACATTAAAATAAAATTTGTGTGTGCTAAAGACCACACGATAGAAGTGAAAACTTCAATAGGCGGGGTCATCGTTTGTCAGACTTTCGATCCGAGCCTTCGTTGCAGAGATACCCCCAAAATCTCCCCTTAAATTAGAGCCCCGGTTCCCCCATGTGGTCTAAGGTGCCCCCCACCCTCATGGTGCGCACCTACCATAAAAATTTCGCCCCCGCGCCTCTTCCCGTTCTCGTCAAATTAATTATTTAAGTTTTTCCTCCCCTTGCCAAACGGGGGGTGATACGGGGTCCCGTTTTCGTCCAGAATTTTCTTTTTACCTCGGGTACATCCCTGAAAATTCGGCCCTCTATCGATACGGGAACATGTCAGAAGAAGGAGCGTTACGTTACATATCCGAGAGTGACGCGTGACGGCTCGGTCTCATTCAACTCCCACAAAAAAAACGCAAAACGCGCCTAGAGAAGTTTTCACTTCAAAAACTCTTTAGTTTTTGCTTAAAATCAAAATCAGTTATGTAATATGCTCATAACATCACTAGTGATAACAATTACTTTAACAGCATCTCTACACGAATAACGTATTATTCCCAGATTGCCTGCGTTGAGATCAATAATAATGAAACTTCCAATTACTGATTAGCAAATATTCGTAGGACTCTTCAAGTTCGATTATAGTTCGCCCAGCGGTTGTTGACCTTCGAAACGCATGCAATTGCCTGCGTTTCGAGAGTCAACAACGGCTGGGCGAACTATAGCACCGTACATATTGAAAATACACTTTCTTTCTGACAAAATAGTTCCCTTCTTACTTGGCAGTATTTACAGTATGGAGATTAATATTTATGCAAAATATATATATCCGCCTCGGTAATATGTAAGAGAAACAAACCCATAAACAACAATATTTGGATACAATTTTTCATAGTACACCCGGAAGCCTGAGATGCGTCAGATGAAAGGGGTGGCCGCGCCAACGCTCCCTAGTGGACATTAAGCGTACTTTATTTGGCATGTGGCTGAAGGTTACGGTTTAATATCTGTGGTTCAGCGGTCGTCATTCATTTCACTTACCCCGGGCTTTCTCCCATGAGCCTATTGCCAGCTTTATAGAGGCGCCGCAGCCTAGCCAGGGGCGTAGGTAATATTTGTAATATTATTTCCTTAATTCAAGCAATTAATTGAATTATGTTTGAGCCATAGTTTTCATCAATGGAGATCGCTCTGACATTGTCTACAACTGGTGTGGTAGTAATTATAACAGTAACAATACAAAAATGCAAGTTAACAGAGTAGCATTACGCACTTTATTATAAGACAACTACGCGGCGTAAAGGTCAAAAGAACAATTGAGAAAGCAAACATTCTGAACATTTTGAATAATTAATAAAAAAATATTAATTAATTTGGATATTAATATATCGTGGCAGTGATGGAATGCATAAAATGTCTCATAAAAGAAATAGATGTAATGTGCAAAACTCCGACAATTCCGAATTTGTTGTTGTTTTAATGCCTGCATCAGCCTCAGGTAATGTAAGAGGTCCAATTTCCTTAAATTATGAAAATCAATTTTTATGGCTTCAATGGCGCAAAATATCTGATAGATACTTTTCTGTTAATAATTAAGTATCAACTTGCGATGAAGAAAAAAATAACTTTCTTTTGCATGCTTTAGAAGAGCAAAGCGAAGACATTTTATTGCAATATCCAGAAAATCTACTCATACTCAAATGTTCCTAAAACTATTTGGTCACTTTAAGACCTATTTTTGACGTAATTTTGAATAATATGAATAGATTATTATTTTATTAGACTACAATTATTTGGCGCAAATGCTGTATAAATATAAAAATTTGGGTGCTTGTGGACCACATACCAGAAGTGAAATTTTATCCACACAAAACAGTAATATTTTTATTTTATGCAAATTCGCTGACACGAATGGTAGAACATGCTATACATTAAACTCCGCTCGTTTAACGACCGGTTCTTTTCAGAGAAAGGTAGACGAGCTTGGCGCGGATGACGTGAAAAGACGAATATATCAGGTATATCAGGTGATGTACACTAATCTGAATCCTGGATTGGTTTGGGCAAATTATGTCGATAAACTTGTCTTTATACTATGGGAAATCATTTACCTCTTCAGAATGTCTTTTCGAAAATTGGTTATCCTCGTTATTTATCTTTAAATATGTCTTTTGCAATGTTATCCTGAAGGCTTCTGGGAGCATTCAACACTTGCAAATAAGATCTTTGATTTGCAAAGTAATTAATTGGTATTATTATCGAACTAAATTTTTGCTCCACGATCATTGTTTCATCACAAAATAATGCATACGGATCTTGCCTTGTGGTTTTGAGTTATGTCAGCTATTTTATTTTACGACTGTTTTCAAATCGTTCGGCCACATTATAAACGACGACGGAACGCTTTTTAGCAAAATACATATCTCTGAAAATCGAGCAGCAGACAAAAATATGTACAAAATAATGAAATATCGGACAAACTTAAGGGATTGATTGTTAAAAACTATATTTTATTTCTAGACTGAATATATGTTTGTGAAATTTAAGATAATGTACTAGTGACCTATCTGATGAGATATCTATCACAAACATAATATCAAGCATAAATTTGTATTTAATTGATAGATTAATCGAATACCTACTTACCTCTATGAAGATTAATCGTAATTTTCCGAGCTTGTCTTCCGATATGATTACATTGTAGTTTCTGAATCACCATACCCATCGATACGTTTTTAAAGCATAAATTTTTTTATCTTCAACCCGAGCCTGCTATCGCACCTCGATGCTTACTCATTCTGTTTTAGAGCAGAATTGCCCGCCTAAGGGGCATGTGGTTGGGAGACAAGCTCGGAAAATTACGATTAATCTTCATACAGGTAAGTAGGTATTCGATTAATCTATCAATTTTCCATCGCTTGTCTTCCGATATGATTACATTGTAGCTGTTTAAAGCTAGATGGTGCAATTTTGCATTATTCTACCTCCAATCCTGAGAATACCACAAAAAACACAATTAAGGCAGCAAAGTCGTTCAATTCAACTCTTTTTTAAGTATGAAAAAAAAATCAATGAAAATTCTGTCCTATAAATTCTTTAACCACTTAAATAAATATATTTTACTTAACATATATTATTGACATACAATCAGGGCAAAACAAATATTATAAATTGAACCTTAGGCAACGGAATACTTAAAAGGCTACCTATGAGGGCTAAGATATACTCAATTTTAAAATTGTATTGGCAAACATGTCACTGGGCGTACCTAGAGGTCGAGTATAGCATCTGAAGAAGTGTCAGATTTATAGGACTCTACCCTGCTATATTCTTAATGACATTTATGTTTACGTCAAACTTAAAGGCTGCTCACGTGCTGGCGTGTCTTACACTATATCCGGTAAAGACGTTAACGTTCATACCATACCACTGTTTTTAAAAATTAAGTTGATCCACCTACTCAAGGTTTGAGTTATTGCGTGGTGATGTGGTTTTTTGAGAGTTAAGAATAGGGATGTATAATTGGAATGAAGGTGCACGGTGACTTTAATGTACTGTTTTATAGAATTTGCGACACATAATAGGTAGTTCTGGTTTTTGAAAATACGGAAAATAGGCTGGTTTTTATAGGGAGCTGAGGTTTAATTTTTTTTTCCGAAATCTTCAATTTTGACTGTAGAGTCTCTATTATTGTCGATCGTAATTTTGCTTAATGTTTGGATCCGATGTGCTGAACTTAGTGCCATAAGTGTTACCGTTTTCTTTGTTAGTTTATCAGGTGATAGAGATTGTAAACGGTAAAGTGTTGAATAATATAGTAATACAGGTTCAACGTTCCATGTAAAATCGTATTTAGGTTTAGGGGGCTTTAACTTGTAGCTTCCCTTCAAAAATATTTTTATTATATATTAATCCCTATTAGGCGGTGAAACATAAAGTTGTCTATAGGTACTTATCAAGACCTAAGAAGCTCCTTTGTTTACTTCGCGAACTAAAAAGGCCAGATAAATGTTTAAAATATAAGTAAAGACATCGAAATTTTGCTGTTACAGAAATTATAATACCTATTTATTAACACAAGCGTTGTATGTTAAATATTAATTAACAATTTGTTTTAACAAAAAATATTTATAGGTACGCCTATGTTATTACTATTAAGTTAGCAGCAGTTTAGACAGTAGGATAACGTTGACAGTGTTGTTGTTAGATATGTTATATATATCGTTGCATTATTATAAATACATAAAGTAAAAATATTAAAAGCTGGTGTTTTATCAACACAAGAACAAGTAAACCAATTTTAAAATCACAACATTGTACTGTTTCCAAGTTCCTTCTGAGATGGATGCAAACATTATTGGGATGGCGTGACCGGAAATGCTTCTTTGAAGAAATGCTTCTCAGACAGTTTCCTTGCCACCAGGAAAATTTTCCTGTATAAGAGATAAGAGTCTCTATAGAGAGTAACCAATTTCTACTCGATTTAAAAGTCAACGGTTTCCCAACTAATAAACTAAGAAACAAGGTATACCAGGGTTGTAATAGCCACACAGGTACTACCAATATTCCGGTGGCTTCATCCTGTATAGATTTATCTAAAGCATTAAATATCACAGAAAACAAGGGAAAAGCGTAAAAATATTCATCATGCCAAGAAATTGTAAATGCATCGACTGCTGTGGAGGTTGGATCCGGAAACCAGGAAATATATTTATTGCATTTTGCATTATAATAAGTTGCAAATAAATCTAACCGCTTATTATTTTCTGATATACCTGCTTGTTTAGTTCGTATTCTGTTTCAACGGAAGTTTGTCTTGATGCCTTATCGGCTTCCTTTTTTCTTTTGAAGCGATATAAGATGAAAAGAGTGTTATACGTTTTGTTCACACCAGCCTCAAATTTGAAAGGTTATATTGGTTAAGTTTCGATATTTTACGCTTCCCCCACGATTAATGCAGGATATTGCCGTCTTATTATCGATTCTAAGTAAGACTCCAATATTGCCAATATTTTCATTTGATTTATTAAATAATTGTAAGCCATGACAAGCAACTTTAATTTCGAGCCATGACAAGCAGCTTTAATTTCAAGGTAATTAATATGCTTAGACTTGTCGGCTTCTTCCAAAACTCGCGACTTTTTTGGCCGTTACAATAGCCTGTAGGAGACGCAGACGCATAAGAAAAAAAAAACAAAATTCCAATGAAAACGTACTAGCCTTCATATTTACAGTATATTCTAGATTGTCTATCCACCAGCTAACAATTTGCTTTGTATCTTTTGAAATTAATATTCTGTCATTGTACGACTTTCCTATTAAGGCTTTAAATTTTGCGCGCCCTTGTCTTTTGATACGATGACGACTTCGAGGAACGGCAGGAGTCGCTGCTACCAAAATTTTTGCAAAATCTCGAATTGTAGTAACTGTCTTGTTAACATATTTTTTAAATTGCCTCTTTTATTGAATTCATTTTCTTAAGAGGTAAAGAAACGGTCGAGGACACGGTCCTCTGAATTAAGTCCTAAGTATCCTAGGTAAGCTATTTTTATGATGGTATTACCTGACTTTTTCTGTATTTATAATAATTCTTAAATCATTTAGGAGCATTATGCACATTCCAAAACAGTAAAGTGCATCAGCCAAGCATGACAAATGGTTGGTGTTGTTAGCTAACTGCTCCTACAGCTGATGCCTCAATTGGTGTTGTAGGAACCTTTGCAAATAATTAAATTTGCACAAAATAATGTGCGGGAGATATTTAGTCAAATAACTAACACCCTGGAAAGTATACAGCTGTTTTGCAGACAATAGTCTTCAAGAGATAATTTAGTCAAAACAATTTACACCCTGTAAAGTATGCAGATATGTTGCAGACAATAAGGAGTCCATGATTGCAATCTTAATAAAATAGGTCCACGACCATAATAAAATATACACTGTTGGCTCACAGCCTTTTAATCGCTCAAGTGATGATAGAATTTACTGAATAGCCCACGGCTATCCCTCAGAAAATATGGCCCACGGCCTTAATGCCAAATATGTTTTGCCATAACACCCTGTAAGGTATGCAGCTATGTTGCAGACAATAGTATGCGGGTAATATTTTAGTCAAAACAGCTAACAGTCTGTAAAGTAGACAGCTATTTTTCAGACAATAGTCTGCGGGTGATATTTTAATCAAAACAACTAACACCCTGTAAAATATATAGCTAATTTGCAGACAATAAGGAGTCAGTCCATGATAGCAATTTTAATTAAATAGGTCCACGACCATATTAGAAATACATACTGTTTTTTATCCCTATTGGAATTGATTATTGCTGCATAAACAGGGGAAATATTATACACACAAGTGTATCTGATTATCATTTGGCGGTGACAAGTTTGGAGTTGGCATAATAAACGATCACTTCTTAGTAAGTCAATAGCCAACTTTTAGTGGAGAAGTCGAATAGGTAGGTCCTCGACCCTAGGCTTAATCAATTAATAATGTATAATATTAAGAATGTTTTTTATTGCGAAGCCCTCGGCCTAGACCTATCCTTTTTCTATGCCCTCGGCAAGAATTTTTCGATTGAGTGCTATTTGTATGCAAATTATAAGGCCCTCGGCCTATGCACTATCTAACTCAATCTGAATTTTTCGATGGAGTGCAAATTATAAGGCCCTCGGCCTATGCACTATCTAACTCAATCTAACGAACTCTTTGTAGGGAAGTCGAATAGTTAGGTCCTCGACCCTAAGCTTAACCAATTAATAATTTATAATAAAAATAATATTAAGAATGTTTTGTATTGCGAAGCCCTCGGCCTAAACATATTATTTTTCTATGCCCTCGGCAAGAATTTGTCGATTGAGTGCTATTTGTATGCGAATTATAAGGCCCTCGGCCTATGCACTATCTAACTCAATCTAACCAACTCTTTGTGGGGATGTCGAATAGTTAGGTCCTCGACCATAGGCTTAACCAATTAATAATTTATAATAAGAATATTAATAAGAATTTTTTGTATTGCGAAGCCCTCGGCTTGGACGTATTCTTTTTCTATGCCCACAGCAAGACGAATTTTTTGATCGAGTGCTATTCGTACGCAAATATTACAAGGCCTTCGTCTATGTACCTTATTCTCTATTTCTCTCGGTTGAGCAACGTATTGTGCCTTACTGAAAACCTGCATGAATATGAATTTAATAAGCCCTCGGCTTATATGCAAGGTTTTTTAATTATTCTAATTATTTAAAATAGTCTAGTTGTAATTAGTGAGCTTAGCGTAAAGCTCAATACAACTTATCAACTGTACATTGTATCATTGTACGTAGATATTTGTTCGTAAATATTAGGCCCCGGCCTAGTCCTATATAGACAATTTATTAACACTTACTCGAGGAACTGGACAATATATTTTCCCTTCTTTTCGACATTTTATTTCACAAACACAAACACAGCACGTTTTTTCAACGTATTTGATGGATACGGAAAACAGAATGAGTAAGCATCGAGGTGCGATAGCAGGCTCGGGTTGAAGATAAAAAATGTTATGCTTTAAAAACGTATCGATGGGTATGGTGATTCAGAAACTACAAAGTAATCATATCGGAAGACACGCAATAGAAAATTCAGATAATTATAAGTATATTTATATATACTATTAAGATAATATAATAAGTTCAGCAATGCTATAAAAACTCAAAACCTGACATATCAGAAAGTATCTATTAAATTCACCGATCAAGATTAAATGGCACCATACCATGGATTAAATTTAAATAATAAATACGTAATGTATCAATAGATTAACAGTCATTTAAATTACAAATTTAAAGTCAGTTATAATAGAAATTATCTGTCATAAGTTCATGCTTCTAAAGGATATTTTATTTACTTTGTAATCTAAACGAAATTACATATATTACCTTCGTTTAACCTGGCCTGGCTAATATAATAATCTAAATAACTAATACTAAACCAGAACATAGACTTTTCAATACCACTTTCACTGAAAAAATCAACTTAACAACCCTTCATATCGTGACAATATCAATTTATCAATATTTTTGCCATCCATGTACGCTACTGGCCGACCAGTTAAATGTATAGTATTTTATGGGTCTTTTATTTCTCAGAAAAACGGCTTGTGGAAGTTGATAAAGTAAGATATAAGGCTTAGGATAAAAATGTTCTCGTGTGAGGTTGCATAATAGCCAAACATTAGTTCTCTGTTGCTTCTTATGTTTTCTTTTCCAGATCCGGCCATATATTTTGGACGAGCAGAAAATATAAAATCTAATAAAACTTTATTTTAAACTAAATGTTAAGGCAGGTGCATACAATTTTGCCATTTAAATGCACTGAATGTAACTTTAAAGTAATAGTATATTATATGCCGCGGGACTGAAGTAGTACTTTTAATCCCAAAGGTAAAATTTATGACCCGACCGTAGGGAGGGCCATAATTTACCTGAGGGATTAAGAATACTACTTCAGTCGCAAGGTATATACGATACTTTTCGTACTTCCGAAATTGAAACGTACACATAATATAAAAAAAGCACATATAAACCTTTACAGAAACATAATTAATTAGTAGGTAAACATAAAGCGAGGCCGCGTTTTTTCGAAAAGTCACTGCTTGACAAGTTACCGTAGTTCCGTAGTAACGTTGTGATGTGACAAGAATAATTTTGAAACATTGTCATTACTAGTGTCAAGAGCTCAGTCAGTCTTTGTAATTTAATCCTTCCGGGATTTCCGACAATATTTAATCCCGGAAAGACAAAAAGTGACACTTTAGTCACTGACACAAGGTAGTAAAGTTATTATTTCAGTCCCAGAAGTACGAGAAATACTTTATGTTTAATGATAACTTAAGCTACTAAATCAGTATGTAGTTATTAATTCATTGAAACATACTATATGTTAATGGCTTTTTTAAAAACACCCACTTTGGTCATACTGTATGCTTATGATAACATGACTAATATACGATGAAGGTATGACCACCCCTTACAACGTATAAAATACTTTGCAATTAAAAATACCTTATTTTTTAATAATCACCAAACTCGTTACCAATGCAGCAACACCTTTAATACGTAACTTCATTTCAGTTTAATTCAAACTTTTAAATTTAAATTGTTGAGTTTACAAATCTAATGAAGAAAAATTAGATTAATTAAATACTTCATAAAAACAAATTTTCACATGTAAAATCTAGAAAAGAATAACAAGGGAGAAACTCTCCACAGTAAAAAATATTAAAACGTAATTAAAACAAAAAACAGATGACTGTACATTACACAATATTGCAATCCAACAGTGTAAAAGAGCGTGTCGAAAGAAAAACACAAAATTAAGTCTCACAATCAAGAATTAATACAAAATTTCACTTATGTATTGTACAGTCTGAGCACACCATCTTTTCCTTATCAGCCTTGGTCACATTCTCCCTATACGTAAGCTAAGCAATGAAAACACCATTTCATATCTTTGTGTTCATCCATCCATTTAGTTATAATTAAATCCCATATACATTTATTTCACCCCAGGTAAATCAAATCATGTATTCAAAGCATACTAGTTCAGTTACTCCCAAAGTCGAATTCAAAAACTCGAAAATTTCGAGGGAAATTTCCATTTTATAATCTATTTGATTTGCTAGAAAAACCGCGGAAACTCTTAGCTATGTATCTCACTCCTTCAAAGATTCCTTATATTGGCGATAATAGTATATTATGATATAAGTGTATAAGAGGGCCTTTAAAGCACGCGCGACATATTTCAAAACACGACGCGCAGCGGAGTGTTTTGTAAGTCGCAAGGGCTTTAAAGGGCTCTTATACACCTATATCATACGCTATTTTTTATTACGAATGCATCATAATCTCAAAAATGTTTTAAATATTAAACTTAAGGGATATATTGACGAATATATTAATCTGTCACATTTGGCATGATCAAATGTTTCTATAGCAACCTTTAAAAAAGTAGGCGCATCATAAACATCATTTTAAGCACGCTGCAGCGTGCGATAATCGTTGATTATGATGCATGCGTAATAAAAAATCTAATACGTTTTCGTTTCATCGGCTTCTAAGTAAACAACACGTATCTTAAATAAATAAAGAATCTTCCCCAAAATACGTTCTCAGCGCCAATACTCTTCTCTCCCTGTAGAAATATAAAATTAGTACAGATTAATTCTTCAGTCAAGGCGGTCAAGACGCTTGTCTGTCTCTCTAAGTTTGGCGCCAAAAGCCAAGTGGAGCTACTTGGGGCCTATTTCAATGGCGTGCAGAAATATTTAGAAAAATATCTGGTGCTGTCTCTTGTGGTATCCATTTACCAGTGGGAATTAAGGCCTTTGTAGCGGGGTAACGCTTTTAAAGTACACGCATCTCGACAAATTCCAATGGAATTGTGTCTCCCGTTGCTTCCAGAATTGAAGAAGTGAAGATGGCAGCTTGTAAGGCAAATCATTTTCTGTACCCCAGCCCATATTAACTTTGTCCAAGAATAAGAAATTACTTGGTGTGAACGTTGATGGTTTTTGGTTGTCTTATGTAGAAAAGTAGCGGAAATAAGGTAACGTATGAGATGCTAATTGATATCCCAAGATAAAATCGTACATTAGTATAAAAAGACTTGTTGTAAATAAATCAAAGATCTTGTATTACATATTACCAGTATAAGATTGGTGTTTGTAAATAAACATACTCATTTAGTATTGTATAAATAAAGGTGAGAATGCGAGTGAATAATTGATAATTAGAAGTTAGAAACATTTGATTTACTGTTCACGGTTTAAAGTAAAATATATAATACGTTCCTGTTCTAACATACATATTCAAATTCAAATATCCTATCAATAATATTACAGCAACTTATGAAAAAGCAGATCATTAAAGTGATCAATTAAAAAGTTAATTACCTACCCCTCTTTGTGAACGGCAATTAATTAAATGTTCGGTCTAGTAACTATACTATATGCACCTACCTTATGAATTATGCTTGTAAAAGTTTTTTTTTCGATTGCTTCTTTTTCCTTGTCTTAAAAACTTCGGGTTTTTTTTGGACCATTCGTTAGATGTTTAGTCAAAAAATAACTTTCCTGAATCGTTGACTATACTTTTTGAAGTATATCCATTGCCTATCAAATATCAACAAAAACTTTCCAATTGGTTTTGAAAATACGATATTTAACTAGCAGCAGAAATAAAATTAAAATCTTAAAGGTACATAATTCTACTAGTGCGTAAATGCAAAACGATGACAATGAAAAGCTCTTTGAATAAACTCAATAATCATTCATTTTTTAAGTTTGATAGCGGCTCAGGAGGTTTAGGTGATAATTCAACTCAATGAAAATAAAATCAATTTAGTTGACTGTGGTCCTGTAGGTTTAGATGATAATTCGGCCCAATGAAAATAATATCAGTTTAATTTTCCTTCTATATTAACGAAATCGTTTCGATTGGATTTTAATCAGAAAAAGTACGATCTCTTGATTATTTGAAATAACGTTGGTTTGCTAACGGTGTAAGTTGTTGACATGACTGTTTTGAAGACTTTCTAGAAAGTAATTTATATAACGAGGTTGCAGAACAGAGCTTTGCACAAAATATCAATAGCCACATTTTTGTTTCATCAACAACTCTAGCGGATGACAAATCGACAAAGATTTGTGAGAATTACCTAAGAGAATTGTATGATAATCATCGTAAAAATTTAGTGATTATGCAAGAACGTGGAACCGGAAATCAGGAGAAACTTAATTTATAAAAATTTATACATACGCGAAACTTGAATAACAGGTCCACGGTACCCTCACGAGTATATTATAGGCCTTAGCCTTTCGTGGCCTGTGACACACATAAAAAAATATATTAATAATAATATTACTGTTCATTTAGTTATTGAAATATTTTACCTAATGTTTCTTATTACTATATAAGTTAATATTTTTTTACGACAATCGTTTATATAATACTGTGGATACATTGATTGGGTTTGTACCTGTTTGTATCCCTGATGATCACCAAATAAATAAATAAAATAAATAAATAAATAAACGCTTATTTATTTATTAGGAAATATAATTTGCTAAAGCACAGTTTTATCCAAAATACCGCATCATAATCTTTGCACTCGACGCGCGTTTCGCTAACCATGACGATGGTTAGCGAAACGCGCATGGATAGCAAAAATTCTGTTTGGGTATTGTGGATAACACTGTGTTGTAGTGCATTTTGCCGAACGTTTCGAACCCTAACTTAGAAAACATAACCGTTGAGACTATATAAAATAAACTAAAATATACTAGACGAATTTCAGGGCAAAGTTTTAATAGAAATTTCAAAGTATATATAGATTTTCATATATATTCAATGTATGTTAAGCATTATGCATATTTATTATTCCAGCAGTGAATATTTCAGTCTAATATTTCATGATAAATATAGCTTATGTAATGAACACTACAGAGGGCACTGACTCAAATTCACGCTTAGTATTCCTGCATACTTTCAGAAGTTGAGGGTGGACGGTATTATTTATGAGTATATTCAGGTAATACGTCATTGGATGCAGTATTGATTTCAGTTATTGGGGTTAGTAAGAAATTTGTGAAACGTATTCAGCTCACAATGCTCATGAAGGATTGTAATTAAGTATGTTTCAAGCTTGAAGGGTATGCCCTCCTTGGGATACGTTAAAGTGTTATGTATAATATGTATTTGTGTCCTAAATGGATCAGTTTTCACGTTTAATAGTGATGAACGTTTAATGACAAAACAAACACTTAGATCTATACAGGTTGTCTCAAAATCAAGCATATTATGCATGGGGATCTATAGAAGACACAGCTTTTTCCTTTTTCTTGACTTTATTTAAAGAGATAATTTAAAGATCCTTTTACGTTCTCATCTAATTTTTACCCTAATAAATGGCACTATCAAATGTTTAATCAAATGCTTCATATCCAGGTCGACATCATCAAGTTCATTTTGTTAAATATGGACCTACACAAAGTTTAAGCATAATTTCCACCACTTAAATTTTCATGAATAGAATATTAGGGATACTATTAATAAGAATATTTCAAACAAAAAGATAACACTAGTTTATCTGGCTGAAAGATTTCAATAATAAAAATACTTATAATTTTAGGCTTCTTCTCGGGGTGTTGGAAACGATTCGTATTTACGCTGATGCCTTTATGTATTTTTCTTCTTTATGCTTATACTGTCCTTAAAAACCAGCCTCCTATTTAATAAATTGAAGGCGTGTAAAATCCGCCCTAACTCTTCCATGTTATCAATTTAAAGTTCATGAAGTTAGCCATACTATCTATAGATTCCATACTTCCATAGTACAAGTTTTTTAAATGATTGAAAAAACAAAAGTGTGTTATTCTTGCTCATAATTAAGTAAAACCAAAGGTTTTCCTTATGTCTAGAATGGGTTAACATGCGTGCTAGGGCCTAGGGCAATTCTGGCATATACATTTCATTTGTATATATGGACGGATTAAAAATCTGACAAATCCATTTGGCAGAGGAAGGAAAGTGAGGAAAAATAGCTGTTTTTTTTTCAAGGACATTGAAATGAGCGCCCAATTACGCAACGGTGCCTCACTTTTAGCCTTCCTATATCCCTTGATTTTTGAGATCCCCATGCATATTTCGTATTACCCTGTACAAACAATAATTAATGACTGGATACACTCGTGGCTGTAGGCTAAGTCAATGATTCAATAAAGTTATTTCGATAATTTTGTAAGTTTGTGAAGGTTGGCGGTCCAATCAATGGTTCAAATTTTGAAAACAATTTTAATTGTGTGGCCAATATTAAGCCAAGCCGTCGAACAAAGTTGAATTATTTAAATACAACTAGCTGTATGCTATTAAATTTTTAGCGTTACGAAAAACTCTATGTATATCTGTTTTCCAATTCATATGCTCTGCACTCTGAGCCGTATAAGTTAAAAGGTTTTTAAACAGAATGGGATTCGGCTACTCCTAGCTAAATAGACAACTGAAGTCAGAACAAAAGAAGGTGAATTTCATTTTGGCTTAGATTCTACGGCCTGTCAAATTTCGATCAAACCTCAATATCTCAAAAATAATTGAATCTAAGAGTAAAATATAAAATGGGCATGAGATTCATCGGAAAATTTAAAAAAATAATATACATACATAATATACATACATAATATACTATATGTATGTACAATATAGATTGCATAATATATGGGATTAATGTTAATCTCCAATATCATTTCTATGCGATAAAAATGATATAAATTTATAATCAGTGTGTGCAAAATAAAGTTTTTAGTTGCTCCAGGGAAAAATGTTGAAGACCCTTGGTGGACATGGTGTTTCCTAGCCGGACTATCCAGAGAATAATCTATTACAATGACGAAGTAGAAGTAGTATCTACTGCCTATTGTCGTCATAGAATTTGTCTAAGGAATATCCTTTTAAGATTTTGTTACATTTAAGCAAATTAATTTCTATTAAATATAAGTGGCGGGTATTAAAAGAAATTTTGAGTACCTCGCAAGTACAGTTATCTTAATGATTTACTATTCGTATTAAAAAATCACAAAAACAACTTTCGGCTATTTTAGTTTGAATAATAATCTATTTAAGAAAGAGATCAGACCAGTAATCCATACTAACATAAACGGCTATTTTAGTTTGAATAATCTAATCTTCCCAGCCTATTTTGATACTGCGAGAGTGTTGAGAGTGTTGTATGTCGTTTTCACCATATTTCATACAGGTCATTATTTCACTAAATTATTGACAGCAACTAATGTTGAGAGCACCGGAAAATTAATAGAAAATTAAGTAAGAATTGCTTAACAAGAGCGTGTTATTAAAAAGAAGAGATACATATCAACATGAAACATTATTTAAAAGAAATTTGATTATTTATTTCTATAAATATACATCCGGTATAAGGTATGACATGCTCCTGAGAGCAAATAGGGGAGGTCAAAATATCACTACTTTGTCATAGAAAAAAATACTAAGGTGCCTCTCAACGAGTTACAGAGAAAGGGTACCCAGCGATCTTCCTTTTCAGCTATAACTTTTGAACTGTCTTGTATAATTTGATGAAATTATAATATTTTATCTAGGCCATATGGAGTCATAAAATAATACTACAGTACCGGGTGTTTCACTATAAATGGAACCCCCTTTAACTTTCTCAATTGACGTTTTAGAAAAAAACGTCAAATACAAAAATTCAAGGGTATGATGTGAAGTTTTTTGTGGCATAGCACAGTTGTATACAGGGTGTTCCACAAAGGCGGTATTAAACAAAGTTTAAATTTTTTAAATGGAACACCCTATAATTGCATATTTGGATTTTGCGGAGAATTCTAGACATATTTCATAAATAATGTCCTATACCTATCTGTTACTGTTTTTGGAATATTGACAGTTGAAAATCGACCATTTACCAAGTTTGACAACCTGTAAAATCTAAACGGCTAAAGATAGAGCAAAATGGTTTGCACTTTCCTATCTTGGTTTTTCTATCGTTCGACACTAATTTTAGATTTAACCAGAGGTTTAGATTTTACAGGCTGTCAAACTTGGTAAAGGGTCGATTTTCAACTGTCAATATTTTAAAAACAGTAGCAGATAGGTATAGGACATTATTTATGAAATATGTCTAGAATTCTCCGCAAAATCCAAATATGCAATAATATATAGGGTGCTCCATTTAAAAAATTTAAACTTTGTTTAATCCCGCCTTTGTGGAACACCCCATGCTATGCCACAAAAAACTTCACATCATACCCATTAATTTTTGTATTTGACGTTTTTTTCTAAAACGTCAATTGAGAAAGTTAAAGGGGGGTTCCATTTATAGTGAAACACCCTGTACATCGTCAGTAACAGGTGTCATTTAACAATGTTAAAGGATTTGGTCATTCGTCTTTAAAAAAGGTAGTCTATGTTTGCTTCGATAAAATTAGCAGTTTTGGAAACAATTAAATTTTTGTCTGACGCGTTATTGAAATAATAAATTAGCCTACTACGAAAAAACAGCAGTCGTTTCTATTTCGTTAACGACAATAATTAGCAAATATGCTGACATGCATCTAATTTATGGACTCGGTATGCGTGGAGGCAAAAAAAAAATATTATGATACATTTCCATCCAAATCGACGTTTACCCCATCTAAGGGTTGCTCATAGCTTAAGAGAAACAGGTAAAAAGCCAAGTGAAAAAATAAAAAATGCTAAAAGTAGGTGGCTAATCTTTTGCTAATCTAATTTAGGAAGTTCTCTGCCGCATCGCGATGGAAAAAGACCTCCAAGAAGAGCAAGGAACCCTAGTTAAGGTAGGAAATTATGGATTAAATTTCTGAACATCTCTCAAATGCCGTCGATCCAAATTCATGGAACAAAGTGGGTTGTTCATGAGACCCTCGGAAAATAAATGATGCTACATCCTTATCACGACCAAATGGTCCTGCAAGAGTTACACAAATTGGTTTTTGCAATGAATTAGGCGAAATCCAATATTTGCTAACAACGCTTTGTTTGTGAACAACATAATTTGCATATCTGGCGTTAAGAAAATCCCCATGCAGTACAGGCAAAGCACCAACAAAGGTTCATAGTTAACATATGGGCGCATATTATTAGGAATCATCTCACTGAACTGTTCTCTTTTGAAGACAGATCCAATGGTGCCATGTATTTGCAATTCATGGAACAAAACTTAAAGTTTTAGAAAAAGTGCACTAAGAAATTAAACATCAAATGTGATTTATGCACGACGGTGCGTTGCCCCACTTTAGCAATTTAGTTCGTCAGCACTTACCAAATACTTATGGCTGTCTAGGAATAGGTGGAGGTCACCGGACATGACTAAATGAGATTTCTTTTTTATAGAGAAATTTAAAGAGGCTTTTATATTTGACGCCAGCTCACACCAGCAGAGACCTGATAGAAATAAATTCCATTCCTGTATATGATGGTGAGACATTGCTAGTTTTCAAATCAGTATTATAGTAATTATTAGTTTCCAAGGAATATAGCCTGGCTGAATTCTCTATGCTAAATCTAGCATATCTTTATTGTTACACTATGAAATAATTAAATGCAAAAAAAAATTAATCAAAATCAATAACTAATTATACGGAAGCAGAGGCAACATAAGTAAATTAATACTGGTGTACATTTTCAGGATCTTTTTGACTCTTTTCATTTTACCAAACGTACGTTTGTTATTTCGTAGATTACTGTGTGTATATTTTCCGTGAAAACGGCTATTCCTAGAAACCTATTAAAACAGGCAATATTTTTGCTGCTTTAATTGTCACATAACAAATTGCTTAAACTTAAAGTTTTAGAGAATCAGTTCTCCGTACAAAATCTCATAAATGGGAACCCTTATCTAACTACAGGGTTTTCCGTATATTTTGGAGCAGCCTTAGAGTTTTAATTTTTTTAAGAGCTAGAAGAGCTTTAAGATACTAACGTTGTGGTATTTTTCTTGAACTGTGGCAATGTGACATCCGAGAAAACAAATAAACATCGCAAATTTGCATTAAAACATCAACCTGCGTTTTTTAAGTGATGCATATGATTTATTTACTGATTCCGAATGTATATATCTCTATCTTCAAATCCACCCGCGAGAAATGTCAAAAACTGTGCCATAAGATCAATGCATTTGACTAATTGGTTTATACCACTCTCTGTTTAACACATCCATGTTACGGAGCGGTTTTTCTCATTTAGTCTTAAATATAGAGGTATAAAGCCTGGTATATTGGAAATCTGTAACGAACGGACTATCTGATTAGTGAAATATGAAGGCGATCCGTTTGAAAAACAAGACCTAAAATGCTAAGGGAAAAGATGGGAGGATCTAGTACTGTAGTATTGAATCGTAATGTTTATTTACAAATAAAAATAATATATTATAACAATACATACAACCATTGGACGGTGATTATCGCAAAGTAACTAAAATGATAAACGGTCAATAACATAAGATACGTTATACAAAATATAATTTTTGAATCCTTGTGTGCTAAACCACTTAAACCACCAACGCCAGAAATATCATGGAAGTAGAGCTACTTAGCCGTCGTAGACGCGAAACGCGGCACTTTTTCAATCAACATTAAAGCTCTAAAAACTTGAGAAAGCTAGAAAAAAGCAACCTTTCATATTCTAAATAACATGTTTGCCATTTGGTGGGAATGCCCTTACTTCTTCTGCTGGAATAAAATTGGTCCTCAATTAGCATAAAAAATGCCAACTCACAACTCACATTGGTTACTATACCTATATCATTCTTCCAGCAAACAACAAAGATAAACAAGTGCTATTATATTCCAGCATCTTAAAAATATTTAAAAATCACAACTTGTCCTCACAACTTTGGATTTGCTCGACTTTATACGCGATCGCTATGATTATTGTCATTACTGTTATTCACAATAATTAAAATCCACCTAGTCATAACCAGGCAGAAACTAGCATTTCAGTTTACACAGATACTATATTTTTGTTTTCACTATTATATAGCTAAACCATTTAAAGGTTTAGAATAATACTTTACCTACTGTAATTTGAAAACACTTATTTAAACTAACTAAGGCCTCCTCTAACGAAAACATATTTTCAACGGCCGTAAAACTAAACAAATTTACAAACGTGCAGAACAACTCAATAAAAGAACCATAACAAACACTACATAAATAGATCTCGACGCCAACTGTACAGAAGCACTTTAATTTAATGATATACATGTTCAGATAAAACTGTAGATGGGTAAAGTCTGAAATTGAAGCTTATATGCGTACAACATCGATTTCAATACATTTATGTTCTATGATTTCTCTTTGTATTTAAGGTAAGATTTATTTATTGGATTATAAGTATCAATTATTGAAGATTTACGTTATTATGATTTAACCATACACTACTATATTATAAATGTGTATCATAATTATGTGGGATTCTCAATAGAACGTTAACCAATAAGAGGATTTCAGCAAAATTTATTAATTGTATGATTCATTGTTCGAAGATTAGTAGATATACATTTTACAAAAAATAAATAAACTAGGATCTTCTATAAAAATCTTTACATTTGGCTTCATAGAATAGTTATCATGCACAAAAATAATCAGTACTTAACGGAAAGGTAATAAACGATAATAAATAAAATGACAGCATGCACAACCTACATGTTATCGGGTTGTTTGGTAGACAAAATATAAAAACAAAGAAACAAACGATTAAAAGAAATGAGATATGAGCAAAACATAGAATTAAACAAAAGAGACAGAAAAATAAAGTGTGTCATAACATTTTAAATAATGACAAATTTAATGTTTTTTTCGAAATCGGCATATGAGGTGTTTGGTAATGTTCAGTACCAATAAAAGTTTAAACGTAGTGTTTGTATACATAATATACATTAGTTAGAGTGCCTTTTTCAATTGATTTATATTCAAAACATGCTGTGCTGTATTTAAGAATTTAAAAAAGGCATTCGGCATTTTGCCTACATACCTTCATCGGTTTCAAGTATTGTGATATTTTGGCAATTGGTGAAATATCCTATAAAGAATGCCCAAATCAGAATTACTTATGTATATACCTTCAAATAAAAATATTTAAGAATAAATCGACTCATACATAAAAACATTAAAAATATAATATTATGCGAGGAAGGCTGTAACAGAATGTATCGATTAGTTGCGTATAATATGTTCAAAAAAATGCCTAATCGATTTTATGTAAAGTACGTGTAACATACAAATATTTTTCTCTGGAGATTTACTTGATATTATGGCCTGTATTTTAGTTTCCACCACAATGCTTTGACAAGTGAATACAAAAAGCTAAGTCCCACGTGCTCAAATAATCGAATACCAAATAATTATAATTAAATATAGTCCTTAGTCCTTAGCTAGGTAAAGTCGGAATTATACCCATTTGTAATAACGTCATTTTTGTTTATCTTTGTTTAGTATATTTGAAACGGAGCGGCGGCGGCGCGACAACAAACTTTTGAAAAAAATTGGTGTCCGATGATTATTAATTTTTTATATACTTGATTATCTACAGTATCAGTCACTGTCCATCAGAAACTTTGGTTGGTCAACTTGTCGA
>MU191868.1:0-30981 GCA_016904865.1 Pissodes strobi
TGGAGCGATAAAGTAGGTATAACTCCAACTTTTAAGGAAAATAAAAATAGTTGCTTATTTGTGGTGTCTGAAGCTCCCTTAGTTTTCAATTTATAAAAAATTTTTATAGAAATTGTACAAAATTCTCTTTTCTTTCACAGTGTTACTTTTCTTCTCGAGTGCATGAGAAAGGAGTTAGGTAAACTGAAAGGGCCAAATGGGTTTTTGGCCCCAGAAAGTTGAGCCGAGGGTGTACGAGGTCAAAAACTTGGTTTCGGCATACTTTCGACAATATATACAAGATAAAAATAATAAATCTCATACCCGATTTGCTTCGAGGTTGACACCCATTTTACGACGCCGTTATTGGACTGAAGTACAAAAAGGGGTTTTTTATAAGACGTGCAAAGTGAACTCCAGAGAACATTATATTTCATTGTTTCAACAACCGTTCCTATTTTTACATTATCAACTTTTCCTGCCGGCGGCGGCGTGCAATAAAAACTTTAAGATGCGCTTCTTCCTTTCTCTTTTGTGCGCGCGTTTTTCAAATGTTTTCCCATGCCTCCCGAGGGAAAAATTTCCTCAGTCACGGCTCACTCGATTTTCACGTCCCATCGACTACACTCTCAATAAAAATCTTCTTTTAATTTAGAGACGAACATATTGATTGAAACTTTTTCATTAAAGTTAGAGAAAGATAGCTTTTAAATAGTGCGGCGGTCTATGTTGTGGCAACTTGTTCATCTGTGTGTGTTGCCTTATTTTCTTGAAGTGATAGTTGAGATAATTCTTTTTGAGGTAAATTTAAAATAAATTTAAGATTGAAAAGTTAATGTGCTACAGGGTAGGACAGATAGACTTTCAAAAATTAACATATACATTTTTTCATTCAATAGTATATAATATGCTCTCATTTGTTTTAGAAACAAAATAGGCGCTCTACGCCCTCAATTAGATACTTTTGTGGTTTTATCAAAAGGGTGCTGGCACACTTATTTATTCATTAAGTATCAACACCATAACGCTATTTATAGACACGCACTTACATCTGAATAAATAAAATTTCGTATACCAATACTTGCCAAATTTCAGTAAAATAATAATAAAAATAATAAAATTTTAAATATGAATAGTACAATAAGAAACAACATAATGATAAAAAAAATGCCATAAAATAATGGCCTAACTAAAACATGTATTTAGGCAGGTAGCTTTCTACAAATGGGGCACTTTCTTGGCCATCCTTAACGAAACAGAATTTTTGCACTCGACGCGACGTGCGTTTCGCTAACCATGTTTAGCACCATCAGGAGATGATTAATCATGATGGTTAGCGAAACGCACGTTGAGTGCAAAAATTCTGTTTTGGCAATGTGGATAAAACTGCGTTATATTTATGTAACGTTTGCAGAGGTCAATCATAAAATAAATTTACAATGTCTATGAGAATGACAATAATTTGTAATGTCTTCTTAGCAAAATGTAGTCTCTGGGTATTCTCTTAAAAAGTGAAGAGCGCGAAATTCCGCTAACATTATTTGAGCTAACTTTTCTATTTATATTATACACATTTCATAAAGATGTTTTGTAAAATGGCAAAAATTTTACATACACCGCCGTACTAAAAGACGTTTATTTTGTAGAGTTGAAGAAGAATAGGCTCCATCAATTGACTTCTAACCCGCTTATTTAGAAGTTTGAGCGCTAACAATTTAAGTTTTCTCCGCTGATTATTTTTAATTAAAATCGTTTTACTGACTTGAGGCAGTTATATATGGTCATTTGTATGTTGATTTTCTAAAGAAATATGAGTCTAATACTAAGTTAATAAAATTAGCATGTTGTTTTTAAATGGCCGTTGAAATGTTAATTTGTTGATTAGTTATGTGATTATTACGGAGAAAATTTTGAAAGTGTGTATGGTGTTTCTCCTATCTTGGACCTAAAGAAACATGGTGGTTGTCTTCTGCAATTGGATTCTTTTTCTTTCGGGTAAGTTATTATAATATGTATTTTTAAATGCACGTATAAAGAAAGACTAGTTCTTGGTTTCGCAATTCCCAATAATTAAAAACAATATTGTTCCATTTAGCTCCCGAATTTAATAACAGTGTCCTTTTTTGTATCTATATTCTGCTTGTAAATAATTATTTAACGAGATCACCGTGACTGCATAACGCAATTAGAAGCATTAAGATTTAACCTACTTTTAACATTGAATTTTCTTGAAATTTTAGCAAAAGTAGAATAAGTCCTTTTTTCTAAAAAAACAGATCTGGCGAGATTCACTAAGTTAATTACGATGATTAAACGGCTGAACAGATGTAGTCCAAAGTTCCAAAATGCTTCGACTTCCATGAGATCTGCGAATATTTTATGAACTTCTACAGAATCCTGCTTACTTCTCCAGACTTCCAGGGGCTTCCTTCACATGCTTAATTAAAAAAAATATCGATGTTTTCATAAAAGAATTTAACAAAACTCTTTATAATCAATTTGCAAGACGTTAAGTAACCTTGAGCAGACAGGATTTTCTTTTTGGGAACCCATTGTTTAATGAGTTTCTTTTGTTTACAAAATTTTCTGTTGTCACGGCTATTAAATAACATAATGTATTTGGAAAAAAACTGTAGTTTATTCAGCTAGTTTTAAAAATAAATACCTATATATATTATTATATATTTTTGGAAATCTCAGAAAATGCTTAATTTAACTAGATAAAAGTATTCCATTACAAAACATATGTTTGCTTTATAACTTTAAAACGAATGACGCAAGAAAAAAAAACAAACTACGCCACTGTATTCTACGAAAAAAGTTCTATAAGAATAAATTTTCAGCTATCTAATAAGTTAAAAGCAAAGACATATAAAAAAAGTAGATCGATTTGTTTACTAAATATGAACACGCCAACATACATAATTCTTCTCCTTCTTCTTTCCCCTCTTATAAAATAGTACGCAACACCTAAGTGTATCATGGAAAATCGGCAGCTTCTTTTTTATAACGTAACAGAATAATTACATTTATTAGAAAATAGAGCATGTCAAAATATAAGTTTTTCGCTTTAAAGTATACCGTGCAGATTATAATATTAACATATAAACATTTATAATTCAAAACTTGAATCAAATAGAAAACACAAAAAAAATACGAAGTGTTATATCTATTTTTGGTAATTTTTCAGTGTAACAACAATAGAAATTTTGTAAAAACGTTTTTTGTTCTATACTTAGACTTATACACTTTTAAAAGGCATTTTTGACCATTAAAATGTTGCGCAATTGTTTGGATATCACCCAAGAAAGCCCCAAAGTTCGACTTTTGAAAAATGGTTGTAAGCATGGTCCTTCGCTCGCTCCAAACAAAACTAACCCAAAGTAGCCCAAGGCATGCCCAAGATCAAGAAAAAAACTAAAAAATATTTGCATTCTTGAGTGACAACTTTTTTTTTTATATTGGGCATGACTTGAGTTAGTTTTCTTGCGCCCAAAAAAAAAACGTGAAGTGAAACATATTTATTTTTTACATTAATTTGGGTTAGCTCGAGTTAGTTCTCGTTGGTTACACCCCCGAATCGAGATACCCCGTAAGAAAAGGTGAAACCTTTGGCAACATTGCGCGTCAGATGCCAACATTTTTCTGATTTTTACATTTTAGCCCCTCAATAGTCGAACATTGGGTCATTTTTGTGCCCTAACCAAACAATTGCGCAACATTCTAATGGTCAAAAACGTCTTTTCAAAATGTCTAAATAAAGAAGAAAAAAAATTTAGAAAATTTCAATTGTTATTAAATTGAAAAATTACCCTATTTTTCGCTAGAAACATTATGTAAACTGGGCCCTATGTCACTACTTCACCACTTCACATTGGTCACGAAATCAGCGGTACTCCCTCTTGCCGCACAAGCCGACAACGGCGGGTAGCCGCCACTCGTCTAGAAGAAACTGGCTGCCATGTTCATGGCGTTTTTTCCGTATCGGTTTGTTGTTTTCTATATGTCTTTGAAACAAACTCATAATCGTATAGTATAATCCAGAAAAACTGGAACTCGGGTTATGGAGCATAGGCACGGCATAATAAACAATCGGCATAGACTATATAATAAAGACTCGAAGGCAGGCTCACTCGCCTTCTCCATAACGATACGCGCATATCCTCGCGCACGTCGGTATTTTGATCCAACCTCTCAATCAAACCATTGTCGTCGTTTGTTACAATAAAAAGAAACATTTACGGCAGCTAGGAATCAGTAGCGTGTGCCTTGAATGTATATTTTGTTTTTTGATTGTAATGTGAGATTATAGTTCAATGGCAATGTGTATTATGTATTTTCTGTCAGTTTTCTTGAGAATCGTAGATTAATTTTCTAGATATTATGATAAAGCAGTTATTTTCTAGTGTAATTTATTAACTTTGACGTGTTTTCACTATGCCTAGGCAAAGTTGTGCAGCAAAAAACTGTAGGAACAAACGATAAACTGCAATAAAAGCTTTTTTCGGTTTCCCAGAGATCCTATTAGGTATGTATATGGGATACAATATTTAAAATATACTATTTAAAGGTCAATACTTACGTATTTAGATGTAGGACGGTCAGGTTAAACAGGAAAATGTAATTAAGAGCTTAGGGTCAATATTTAATATTTATAGACTTTAATACGAGGGGGATTTCAGTAGGGAACTTGTGTACACTAAAATAACACTTTTGGCAGAAATTACCACAAAATTCGCCGTCAATATCACGAAGTGACGTAACTCGATTTTTACAACATTACAGGAGAGCATTTTAAAGTTTTTTATAAATTTTAATTGAACCATGATCAATAACAGTAGCAGTCTCAATTCTAATTTTTGGTTTAGTAAGAGATGCACATGTGAACTGAATGTTCACAGAACATTTGTTTAAGACAAATAAACAAATTGCTATAGCTTACAAAAAATTAAAAAAATGAGATACGTCACTATGTGAAATTGAAGAATCATTGTGTGGTGATAGCAAAAATAGTTACGCCATTAATAATGCCTAAAACAGGATAATAAGGATAATAATCTGCAGTACAATTTGCTGAAAATGACATTTTATTACGAAAATTGGTGAAAAAATGCACATGAACAAAAACAAACATATTGAACCAAACATAAAATATTTTAAAACTATTAAGTTTTCATAAAAGGTAAAAATCTAACTTAGTTAAATACATTCAAAATAACACATAAAAGTTAACAAGTTAAAAATTAAGCTACACATCATGATGTGGCAGATTTAAATAAATATTTTGATATTCGTGAATCCTCACTACTGGTAAGGGCCCTTCACATAATGATTTTAAGGCTTTGTACTTATCACTCCTGATTTTTTGAACTTCTAAATTTAAACTTTAACTTTAACTTTAAACTAACCCCTAAATCCTAGATTAACTTCAGATAAACCAACTTTTTGTCGTTTAAGAATCGTTAAGGAATCAAATTCCTGTTGAAGGTGGCTATTCTTAAAATATATTTTTGATGGTTCGGATTTATTTACCTTACTCCATAATGTCTGTCCAATTAATGGGATGTCCTGAGTCGGATGTTCTAACTGATAGTATTCTGAGATCTTTAGATAGTTTATTAAAATCTGAAAAGGCATGGTATTCAAGAGGCTCGACAATGTATGGTAGCTATCTTCGGGCAAGCCGTACAATGGGATATAGCTGTGAAGGAACAAAAATATCGCCGGCCATTGTCAAGGCTGTAGAAATGGCACTATGTGCGGAATCTCCCTCGTTTTTCCCATGGAATGATTCAAAAACTCGCAATGAGATTTCCTTAATATTTTTTGTGTTTGCTACAGTATAAAGCAACATGGCTGCAGTGACCGAATTTTTGTTTTGACCACTGCAACCATCTGAAAAGAGGGCCACTATTTTTACGGTATTCTTAGTGTCGTAGGCACTTATAGCTTTATAAATACAGGAACTTATCTCAGAAGCACCGCGTTTGCTTTGTACCTCGTTCCAAAGACACATTCCTTTGAAGCAATGTTATATACCGTAAAAATATAATTGGCCAAGCGGTTCTTGTAGAAGATAGCACTCTCTTTCGACTGGGGCAAGTAAATAATTTGATGGAGGTCAAAACTAGCACATAAAATTTGACTATTGTTTAAAGCCTCTGTTTTGACATTTTATTTAATTTCTCTTACTTTGCTTTTTTCTGCAACATGCTTCTGGAAACGAGCTTTTAACTGTTCTTTCTTAGCATCATCTCCTGCTCTGTAACTGAGACACAAAGAACACTTTCTTTGCCTTGTAAAACGCTAATTTTAATGTTCTAAATACTTTCCTGTATAAGTCAATAAAAGGTTTTTCGGCATTTTGATCTAATTCGCTTAACAACATCTCATACATTTTAGATACTGTTAATCCGGGATGAAGATATTCCTTTGTAGCTGGACCTACAGTAGTGTGACTCTACCTTAGAAAATCTTTTAATGTGATTGAGAATCGCGTCCCGTAGATTTTGGTCTCTATTAATAATACCAGCTGATTGGCGACCACCCCTTTTTTCTTCTTCCAACAAACCGCTCTCATTTACTTTCTCTACTGCAGTTCTACTAAAACGCTCAGAAACACCCAACGTATTTAAAAAAAAATTCTGACATACTAAATGACGAGTACGTTCAACTGACAAAAAGTATTGGTTGGTAAGTTGTCTTCTCGAATGTTCTTTCTTGGAAGTCTTGTAAGTAGTTGCTTTTGGTACAACATGACGAACTATGAAATCGCGCTGCCTCGTAAGATTGCCGATTTCGTAAAATGACTCGAAGGGTTTAGTTCGATCCTCGTCACTAAATAAATGACAATACGTGAATTTTTTTTGCATATTTCAATATTACACCTTCTCTTAATTTGCCACGCTGCGCTGGTACAGATTCATCTGGTTTTAGGTCTAACGTAATCCTTACCGAGGTCTCTCATTTTCTTCGCTAGTTTTTGTTTATTGATCTTTTTTTGTCTTTCACACGTTTCCTCTTCTTTTCCTTCACCTTCTACTAAAAAACTTTCTAGTTAAAATGATAATGTCATTATTGTATTGCACATAATAATTCGAGTCCCGACAGGTTAATATGCAATACGCCGCTTACAAATTTAACAAAGTTCGTAAAACAAATTTAACAAAATGACTTAACTTAAGTTACGTCTCTTCGTGAAATTCTGTTTTGGACAATTATCAGATAGTCAGGCTAGATACGCCGTGCTATCATAATAAATATAATGAATTGAGATACGCTATTTCGTGAAATTGTAGAGGATACCTTTTTACATTATATATGTGACTTATCTCAATTTTCAATTTTTTCGAGTTACGTCACTTTGTGATATTGACGACGAAATTACCAGTAATTACCTCCAAATGACTACTCATTTCCTCTGTTACCCCTAATTACCTCAGAAATTACCACTAAATACCACTTAAAAATGTCCACTAATTACCAATTAAACTACCACTGAAATTGCCATTAAATTCCACGAATTAAAGTTGATTTTAAATGATGCACTTGATTTAAAACTAAATAGCAGGTATATAATAAACGTACGAACTTCTCGATGCAAAATATCGACCTAGGCACGCCCAAAAACCCTCCCCTAAAGTATTCGATTCGAAAAAGATAATCCACCTACGAAATTTTAATTTTCGAAACTTTTTGTTGAAAAAAGTTTTCGTTTTTATCTGGGAGACGATTAAAGGGTCGATCCATTTACATGTCATTATCATAAAAATTTAATTTTCAAAACATATGGTGGTAAAAAAATATTTAAAAAAATTCTCCTTTTTTCCAAATATTTCGGTACAGAAAAATCGTACGACCTTCTCGATGCAAATATCGGCTCACGCAAAAGTCCCCTCCTAAAGTATTCGAGGCGAAAAGGATCATCCACCTATAAAACTTTAAATTTCGATTTTTTTTGAAAAAAATAGTTTCGTTTTTATCCCGGAAACAGCTAAAGCAATCCATTTACATGTTACCATCATAAAAATAAAGTTTTCAAAATCATATATAGGGTGGAAAAAAAAATTATATTGAAAAAAATTGTCCTTTTTCTAAATATTTCTCTACAGAAATATCGTAAGATGCAAAAAATCGAACTCGGAGCACCCAAAAACCACCGCCAAAGTTTACAGAATTAAAAATATATTATTATTATTAAATTTTATTTTTATTTCTGTAAACTTTTCCACCGCCTAAAGTATTCAAAACGAAAAAGATCATCTACCTAAAAAAATTTATTGTTTTTATATCGGAAACGGTTATAGGAATCCATTTACATAATCTCTTTTCTTTTCAAATGATTCGAAATCTTGAAACAACGATCGTGTGATTCTTAATTTCTTAACTATAATAGTATAAAATAATGAAATGTAATATTTTGATTCTTGTTTTGTAAAATAAATTAATCGACTAGAGAATTATGCAGTATTCACTTTATTATTTAAAATATTCAATTTAAATGTATATCTTTGCGTATATACAAAGCTAAGATTTATTCTAACTGAGTATTAAAATTTTAAAATGAGATAATTTTTTTGTGGGTACACATTGAAAAATATTAATAGAAACTTTAAGACCATCAATAAAAATAAGCTAATTATTTGGCGAAATCAGTATAGTTTATTTTCCTAATGCTGTTCTTAATACGAAAAAGTGTTGAAACCGGGGACAAAAGTTGAGGAAAAAAAAATAAAAAAAAAACTCAATTCCTAATATCTCTTTCAGAAGTTTCACTTCAATTGTGTGCTTTTAAAGGAGAGGCACATAATTTTTTACAAAAAGTAATGTGGTCGCTTTGCGATGTCATCGATGACAAACTTTCAAATCTAACCATTTTAATATTGTAACGCATTTTTTGAAAGGTTAGGGTTATGCACTTCCCTTCAATTTAGTAACATAAAATAAGGCGTGTTCTATTAAAAATATTATAGAAAAAGACAATTGAATTGAGCATTTAAGGAAAACATTAAGTTACATAATTTTTATTGAAACGATCAAAAGAGGTGATATGGCATTAGATATCATTACTATGACAGTTTATTACTAAAAATACACACACCGGCATAATTAGGGGAACGGGCAAAATTTACACTAAGTTTGACTTCAATTTTCTCTTGAACCCTTCACTCGATTTTGACTTTTTTTTTGTTAGATTGTAGCCTGGTTCTTTCAGAATTCGTTAGAGGTATTGCTGATTTTAAAAAATTGGTTCTAATGTCATATACAGGGCTAAAAAGAAAGTAATGTTTTTTTGTCAATTTTTGGGACACTCTGTAGAGTGAACGAATGAAATTCAATATCGTTCCATAATGCCAAATTAAACATTGATCCTTTCTGAACACTTTCTTTTTTTATTCACTCTGATACCTCGAAAATTAAGGATGCTACAGGGTTTTGTTAAAAATAGTGCATTGGCCTACTTTTTAAGGGTCAATGAATTTTCGTTAATCTTTAATATGTTATAGAGACCATCAAATCTAAAAATTTTTATGGCATTAAGTTTCATTCCTGACAGTGTTACCGTTACTTATACAGGGATAAATCAAAGTCCCTTCTATGTTTGCCATTTTGTGAAATGTTATTTTCGAAGGCCTCCCTTCACACTTGATCCAGGCTTAGGATTGGTCCAGTTTGTGCTTTAGTGCATAAATTGGAGCGTGTTTATTTATCTCTGTATAGATAATGGTAACACTATCAGGAATGAAACTTAATGTCATAAAAAGTTTAGATTCAATGGCCTCTATAACATATCAAAGATTAACGAAAATTCATTGACCCTTAAAAAGTAGGCCAAATCACTATTTTTAACAAAATACTGTAGCATCCATAATATTCGAGGTATCAGAGCGAATAAAAAAAGAAAATGTTCAAAAAGGATCAATCTTTAATTTGGCATTATCGAATAATATCGAATTTCATTCGTTCACTCTACAGAGTGTCCCAAAAATTGACAAAAAAACATTACTTTATTTTAAACCCTGTATATGACATTATGACCAATTGTTTAAAATCAGCATTATCTCTAACGTATTCTTAAAGAACCAGGCTACAATTTAACAAAAAAAAAGTCAAAATCGAGTGAAGGGTTCAAGATAAAATTGAAGTCAAACTTAGTGTAAATTTTGCCCGTTCCCCTAATTATGTCGGTGTGTGTATTAAAACAGAAAGGCATACAAAAACGCAAATGAAGATATTTTTGGCAATTTAAAAATGCTAAATAACAGTTTTGTATATTTAGTAATACAAATTGAAATAATATTTCAAAAACATTTTGAATTATTTATCACTAAATCCGGAATTGGCAAATATTTTGTAGATTTAATTTATTCCGATATAACATTTGACACTCCATGACCCCTTTTCCCAACATTATATGTTATATTTGAGGTTACGTATATATTACACATTGAAAAATATTAATAGATTTAAGACCATCAATAAAAATAAGCTAATTATTTGGCGAAATCAGTAAAGTTTATTTTCCTAATGCTGTTTTTATAAGTTAATTAAAATATTCTTTTCGTAAATTATCACTTTTTTGTTTTAATACGACCCTGTCTATCAATAGTTTATTTTATCGGAAAATGTCGATACGCTTTAATCCGGCCCTGACTAAGACCCCCGAATGTCGCCGCCAAGGTCAAATTTTCGTCAGCCTGCCGATTGTTTATCATGCCGTGGCATAGGCGTGCAACGCTAGGATTGGAAAAAATATTTTAAAAGTGCATTTGTACTTAGGCTCACCGTTTTTAATTATTTTTAGGTAGTTAACTATATTTTGGGACGTTGATACCGACTTTCAATCCATGTTTTTCGGCGACATTTTGTTTTCGAGCTATATATATCATCAAACTTTATAAGTGCAAAATGTGTAAGATTGTTTTAGTTTTAATGAAACTAAAAAATATAAAGAATAGGTATAAACTGCGGTGGTAAAAACTAAAAGAAAACACGTCTGTTGTTATTGTTTTAAATTTTGCAGAAGTCTAAAGAAGGCGAACGGAAAATACATTTGGAATTTCCTTATGGAAATAAAGATCTAATCGATTTTACACATTGCTGTATAAAAAAATAGATGATGGTCGTCATATTAAAAGCATGTATATGAGAAAACAGTGCGCGTTTTTAATTAATGTTCTTCCTTCTTTCCTTACTAACTTTTACCGTTCTATTACCATTCAAAACAACATGGAAGTGTTTTTAAAACTGACAATTTTTCATCTTTGACATGTCATAAAACCCAAACGCTTTCAGAATTACGGTTTGCACTTTCCCTCTTAACTTTTTAGGAGCTATTCTGCCATATAAATTTTAAGTACTGTTAGCTGTCAATTTTTTTACATATTTTAACATTTTTTGGCAGCAATGAAATGTATCAGATAGCCTTTAAAAATACAAATCGAATTTCTCTATCTTAAACCGGCCGGACTTAAATTCTATAAAATTATAAATTGTTTAAAAGATACAGAAGATTTGCAGCATGACATCGATCAAATTTTTGAATGGTGTAATGAAAATAATTACTTATACTTAAATGTCGAAAAGTGTAGAGGTATTTCTTTTACTAGGAAAAAGAATCCTATCCATTGCTCTTATAATGTTAATTCTGCTAATTTAGAAAGAATCTTCTCGGTTAAGGACTTAAGCATTTCGTATGATTCTAAATTGAACTTTTTGGATCGTATACAGATGGCTTTGGACAGTGCATTAAAAATGTTAGATTAGTTTGGGTTGTTAGTTGTTGGATCTGTAGTGGAATATGCAGTTCCAGTATGGTGTCCATGCTATTCTACCAGTAAAAATGAAGTTAAAAGAGTGCAAAAAAAAATCTGAGATTTATTGCATATAAATTGGGTATAACATATAATATAATTATGATGATATTATGCGACTTTTTAATCTTCGCACTTTGGATTATAGACGTCAATATTTTGATTTATGTACTCTATTTAAAATAGTTAATAAAATGACCAATTCTCAGGACCTGCAGCTGGTGGGACTGACTCCATCTTCCACAAAGATCTCTTACAAATTCACACACATTTGTTACATATCATAGGACTAACTACGGTGTAAATACTCCATTATGTCGAATATCAAAATTGGCAAATGAAATACAAATAAAAAAATATAGATTTCTTTAATATCAAATGTAATAAATAAAAAAAAAAATGTTATGGAATCTTGCAAGACCTAACTGATTGTGAGGTTTAATCTGGGTGATTAAATATTTTCTTTTGTTGTTTACCATCTAGGTAATTATATTACTACAAATGATATCAAATAATACTGAATATATTTTATTTTTTATTGCTAATAATTTATTTACTACTTGTTAAACAATTGCAAGTTCTTGTGCAATATTTTGTGGCTCCTTTTTGTATATGCTTAAAGCGTTAATAAGTAAATATTCTATTCTATTCTATTCGATTAATCCTCTAATCAATTATCAATTAAACGTAAATTGGTTTCTTCCCGAACTGTGACTTGAAATTTATTTCTTTTTTAGTTATGTGCATATTTCAATATTAATAAATTATTCTTTTGTGTCTAGTCATTTTAATTTTTGTGATGGCTTATTATTTTCTACTTGACAGCAGGCTTATTTCAATGTTACCTTGACTTTAAACAGGTGTCCTCTAAAATGTTACGCCTATGGTGCGCGCCACCGGGAGAAACATGGCGCAGACGCATCATTGTGGGCGTACATAATGAATGAAATCTTTGGCGCGCTTTAGCCTTTTCATTCTTTATTTTAACCCCTCTTCACGTTAATATTTCTATTGTTGGCATGCAAACATTTGCTAATTTATGAATGACCTACTCCGTATACTGCTTTTTTTATGTGTTTTGGTTAAAAGACAACTGAGATACGGGGAGTGTGTCAAAAGTGACAATTTTCAATTTCACCCGGTATCTCAAAAACCAAGGAAGCTATGAAATTTTTGTTGATTGTATGTTTAGTTTCACAAAAAAAGTAGCATAGTGTCACGAAAACCGCAACCATCTATCTTTAACATTAAACGATATACCATATAAAAGTGTCGAAAAATGGACACCTTGTACATGACAAAACTAGTGCTTACATTATGACTTTTTGAAATCTATAATAAAATTAACCTTTTTAAAAAATGCAAGAGGCAGTTTCAGTTGAGTCTAAGTATATGCGGGATCACGAAGTAATTCTCGACATTATATTTAACCACGCTTGTTTTCTGTCTTTGTGAAAATCTGTGACGTGACACATGCTTATAGCACCGAACATATAAATAATGTTTGGTGCTTATAGGCACAGTTTATACCGATTCGGTACGGTCATTGTTTACACAGTAATAGTTGTTCAACCTCGAAATGAAAAAAAACCGCACCCCACGCTTTTTTCGCAATAATACTAATATTTTTCGTTCATTATTATTTTCTGTCTGTATAAATAATTATTTTTTGTTTCTTAGTTTGATTGATCATTAAAGCGTGATTTCTTAGTTTTTTTAAACTATATTTATTTTCCACTTTTTAATTCGATGTACTATGGAAGCATTTTTTTAAACTATATTATTTAATTAGATAAACGTATAAAATTATTGTATTGTCGTCGGTCCTTGATAAGCCTACGTTGCAGAGCTACAGCCAAAAAACGGTTTCCCCCCAAAGTCTCCCCTTAAATTAGAGCCCCGCCGGCTCAAGCTAGCCCCCCAGGTACCACACCTCCCATAAAAATTTGGACCCCCTACCTCCTCCCGTTCTCCCGGAATTAATTATTTTACTCTTTTCTTCTCCCCCCTCTCCTGTCCGAATGGGGGGGGGGGGTACGACCTCCAGTTTTTTCACAGAATCTTCATTTTACCCTGTCTACATTCCCTGAAAATTTCAGCCCTCTACCTCATCGGGAACATGCCAAACGGATCGCGAGCTGGCGTTCGTCAGTTACAAACAAACAAACAAACATACATACGGGTGAAGCTAATAAAAGCTTGTTAAAAGTTAGAAACATGTTATTTCTATAAAATGTGTATATATATATATATATATTCTATGAATGTTTCCATATTATTAATTTTCGATTATTTTTGGGCTCTTTACATTTTGTAACCTATACCGATACGTTTTAGTCCGTTTTGGTGCTTTTGGTTACTTTTGATTAGTTTTGGTTAATTTGGGTTAGTTCAATCAGCTTTCGTTTAGTTTTAGTTTATTATAGTTATTTGAACCGGTTCCGATACATTATAACCAATTTTAATGTTTTTGGTTAGTTTTGGTTAGTCGCCAAAATTAGGTCGTTCAATCAACTTTCGATTACTTTCGGTTCCGATACGTGATTACCAATTTTAGTGTTTAGGTTAGTCGCCAAAATTGAGTTAATCTGGGTTAGTTTCAACTTACTTTTATATTTTTAAAACGTTTTAGCCCTTTTTGGTGCTTTTGGTTAGTTTTGGATAGTCGTTCAATCGACCTTCGGTTAGTTTCAGTTAGTTTTAATTTATTTTAGTCATTTGAACCGGTTCTGATACGTTATAACCAATTTAAATGTTTTTAATTAATTTAGGTTAGTCGCCAAAATTCGGTTAATTTGGGTTAGCATCAACTTACTTTAATATTTTTAATCTGTTACGATACGTTTCAGCCCTTTTTGGTGTTTTGGTTACTTTTGGTTAGTTTTGGTTAGTCGTTCAATCGACTTTCGGTTAATTTCAGTTAGTTTTAATTTATTTTAACCATTTGAACCGGTTCCGATACGTTATCACCAATTTTAAAGTTTTTGGTTACTTTTGGTTAGTCGCCAAAATTCGGCTAATTTGGGTTAGTTTTTTAATCTGTTCCAATACGTATTAGACCGTTTTGGTGCTTTTAGTTACTTTTGGTTAGTCATTCAGTCAACTTTCGGTAACTTTCACTTAGTTTCAAATTATGTTAGTCATTTGAACCGGTTCCGATACGTTATAACCAATTTAAATGTGTTTGGTTAATTTTAGTTAGTCCTCAAAATTCGGTTAGTTTTGATTAGTTTCAACTTACTTTCGTTCAATCAACTTTCGGTTAATTTCAGTTAGTTTTAATTTATTTTAGTCATTGGAACCGGTTCCGATACGTTATAACCAATATTAATGTCTTTGGTTACTTGCCAAATACGGTTAATTTGGGTTAGTTTTAATTTACTTTAACATTTTTAATCTGTTCCAATACGTTTTAGCCCGTTTTGGTGCTATTAGTTACTTTTGGTTGGTCATTCAATCAACTTTCGGTTACTTTCAGTTAGTTCCAATTTATTTTAGTCATTTGAATCGGTTCCGATACATTATAATCAAATTTAAAGTTTTTGGTTAGTCGCTTAAATTCGTTTCGTTTTGGTAAGTTTTAACTTAGGTACTTTAATTTTTGTAACCTGTTACAATACGTTTTAGCCTGTTTTGGTGCCTATGGTTACTTTTGATTAGCTTTGGTTAGTCGTTCAATTAACTTTCGGTTAGTTTCAGTAAGTTACAATTTATTTTAGTCATTTGAACCGATTCCGATCCCTTATGATCAAATTTAAGTTTAAATAAACAAACTAACTAGCTGCACAACTCTGCCGTCCTTTTCCCATTTTAACACATAAACATTAACTTATTTATATAACATACAAACAAAACAATATATACACATAACCATAGTCTATTTACCCAAATAAACTCCGGCCCAGGTAAGGGCGTATGACTGGCATCGAGTTCCAACTGCGTAGTGTCCTCGCTTCAGTGAGCTTCAGGGAGAAAATTTGAATCCGTACCCCGTTAAACGAGCCGAGTATCGCGGCTATTCTTTTTTAGGCTATGCCCATATGTTGTTTGGCAGGAAAGCAATATGATTTGAACATCTTAAATATAAATTTTTAAACGTTGTAAATGAGATCTGTGTATCATCTTATATCTAAATAAGGATAAAACATTAATCAATGTATTAAAATTAATTTATTAGTTGATTCTTATTGAATGGTGATGCTTTTAGGTTGTATCTAGGTTAATGTAATCCAATTATTTTTCGATGTTTAAGTACTTATTTATGGAGTTGTAATCGATCTAATCTCTTGATACATCAGTTTTATCACAATAGCTATATTAGCAACTTCTGATTGAAAAATAGGAAAAATAATTATGGTTTCAAAATCCCTTAACTGGCGATTAATTGTAACTTATATATAGACAAGAAAGTTATTTTAAGATCACGTATACTTTACATGTTTGATAGGCAATAACACAAAACTTTGATATGAAAAATTTGGCATCTAAGGTAAAATAAATAAATTATTTCAAACTAAAATAATGCAAGTGAACATAGGTAAAATGATCAATTGAAAATAAGAGGTGGACCAAACCAGAAGTTACCTGAAACAGCAAATTACTCTCACGGATGCTTATTTTTATCTTATATAATTGCTCTTTAGTTATAAAGGTTGTATAGGTTGATATGTTTTGTTAATTGAAGCAGGTTGTTTTATTATATCAATTCAAAACGTTTTACATTAATTTAAGAAATAGGATTTTATTACTGACATAGGATGCATATTTTCTACGATTACGGCTTCAATTGAATTATATGAATAATAGAAACTAGTAAATTGATAAGAAAAACCAATGTGTAATAAATGCTAAAAACCATTTTCTCAAACAATTGAAAAGTTTCAAGATTCGGGAGACATATTATGGAAATATCATTCTATATAAAAATAAACGGATGAAACCGGTTCTTGCGGCTTGGCCTTGGCTGAATTTTATTCCTTGGAAATCTACGGCTCGGCGAATATAATTCTGTATTCCCCTTTCTACCCCTTCCCTTTCGTATGTAGGGAAAATATTGTATGTGCTTTCATTCAATAAAACTGTTTTTGGTGTCAGCCACTGGGGGGCAGCACCTCTCCACAGGCCCGGTTGAACAACTATTCTTATAAAGACAATGGTATGGTATAACCAGAGTAGAAACATGTTTGATGTTTTACATCAAACGCAAAAACCGCCTCACACTTGCAGCCGCGAACAGTCTGTCGGACCCAACGTTCCGGAGAGATTCAAAAAGTATCCGCGCTTTCCTCGGTTATTATTTGATACATGATACAACGCGACGCCATAATATACAATCTCAGGACGTTTGCATACTCACTGTCCCTCGTAGCAGAGCCACCGCAGGTCACGAACGAGATTGATCCGGATTTGCTCCGACGCCAAACGCTGTAGGCGAAATTTGAAATTTGTCTCCAGTGAACCTACCGTATATTTATTTATACCGTGGTATAACTGTGTTGTAGGCCAATATTTGCTTAAAGATGAGTCAAGGAATATGTTTTTTAAAATATTGTACCAAAAGGAATTGGTATTATTTTTTAACTAAAAGCGAAAGGGGTTGGTTCTGTTTATAATAATAATGTAGATGTTACTGTGTTAGAAGGAATTGTTATTATTTATTACCTAAAATCGACTGGATTGGGGGATTTGCACATGCTCTTTATATCATTAATTGTATTTTAAATTTTAGACACGATACATATTCACTTCATAATTTAGCGAAATAGCAAAACATCGTTTTCCACCAATTTTTAAGCGAATTTTTGCTGGCTAACCCTTCTAAAAATATTTTCGCATTTCTCATCACCTCATAAAATCTGTGACGCATTTTGCACCTCTATTTTACAGAATAATCAGCCTTAATTTCCAATTTAATTTTTTTTTACAAAAATGTTTTTGTGATCATTCCCTTGATTGATACTGATTCATTAAATACGATTTCCTTAAGCAAATGATTGATTTTTAATGCACTAATCGAATATATCATTTTATATCGGTCTGAAATTTGTTATGGTAATATGAGCACTCAGATACACATAAATAATTTATTTTCATATCTCAAATAGATAATGGATAAGAACCCCATGTGGTGCATTATGCTATTTGCGGGCACTGTCCAGTACATGTGACAAATTCGTTGCCACCTTCTATTAACTGTTTAGCCAAGGAAAATATATAGGTGCTAAAAGCGTGATTACTTTTATGGGAAACTAATGAAAATATATTGGAGTGGGAACGGACAAGGGCGTGGAACACATACAGAAATAGGGGCGCATAGCAATTTAGGTAAGATATTGAAAAAAAGGTAATTTAATTCATGTCTGTACAGGGATTTCTTAGATATGTTGTAATCTATCTACAAGCTTTCGTATAAAATAATAAAATATATTAAGTATACCTACGTCTTTACGCCATCAGAAAATAAACAAATGAGCATCGAAAACTTAAGGAAAATGAACCTAGTAGTAAGGTCGGAATTTTACCCATTTGTAGTTACGTCATCCAGGTGAGAAAAAACGTATGGCGTATATATTTTTGCCAATCAATATTAGGTTAGAAAATTTACTATCGCGTTCAGAAATTAATAGTCTGGTATGTTTTTTATACGTTCAGAAATTAACAAATGATGATTTAGCAACATATTATATTTTTTATATTCGTCTATACGCCTTCAATCTCAAAAAATAAAAATAATCTTGTAGTATTTATTTATTTATTTACTAACAAACTTATTAACAATTATTATGATTAATCAATTAAAATTATGAATAATAGGAAGAATGATATAAAATTATTTTAAATTACTGGGAAAAAATTTAAATACTGAAAATTTAATTTACTTGTTCATGAAAAAAAAAACTGCCTGGATGAATATGTTAACACATCAAAATGAAAATACCAATCCAAAAAATGAAACATACAAACTCAAAAAAAAATCACACCATATTGCATTGCCAAGTTAATGTAATTGTAACGATATGATTGAATACTTAAATGACGATCATAAAATAAAATTTGCAAGAACAAAAAAGCCTAATCAGTCTCGTCAGTATTGTCAGAGTCAGAGATATTGAGCCATATTCATAAAATTGAAGGATATCCTTGTAAGTATAAGGTAGAAGTATGTTTTGAGTTGAAGAAAAAGGTAGGAGTATAAGCATTTTTTTTCGTATTCATAATGATTATCTTATACTTGCAAGGATATCCTCCAAGAGTAAGTAAAGGAATGTTGGCTTGTCATTATGTGTGCCGCGGCATGTCCCAACCTGTTTACGATGGTTTGATTATTTACGGTGTTTCTTTCTTATCGGTGTTATTTGAGCACATTACTTCGATTAGAGAAGATGTATTCGTCAAGCAGCGATAGTGAAAGTACAGAAAAAGATAATGCTATTTACAATCGAACTGCAGTTCATAGCAGATGAAATTGTCAAGGCCCCCGTGATTTTGGAAAAATCCCAAACACCAAAAATAAAAGCTAGAAAGGATGAGGTTATTAGAAATGTTATCAGGAAGTACGAGGTGACATTTGGTAAAGCATTGGATGCTAAAGGCTTTTTAAAGAAAATAAACATTATGAAAGGAAGGTTGAAGAAAAAAACTGACTTGAAAAAAGTTGGAAATAAAACAATCAAACTGTTGGAATGGGAGAAAAACTTATTGAAAGCTATGGAACGTGACAGTAATCCTCAAGTGGAGGAATCGGAGGCGAAATGCAGATTTGTATTGATGACGGATCTACTCAGCATATAGTGACTGAAGCTTCTACTACGCGAGAAGAGACTGAATCAGCCATCAAATCACAATCTAGTAGTGTCAAGACTGTCGAATCTCTTCTTCCAACAAGAAAACAGTATAAACAAATGAACCAAAACGACTCACAATCAAAGAGCTTCAACGGCTAGTTCTTTTAGAGCAACAACTAGAATTCAAAGAGAATACTATGAAAAAAAGTTGGAGAGGATGAAGTGGGAGGAATCAACAGCAAATATTTTTAACGAGGGGCCGGTAACATACTACAATATGTAAACAATTAACCAAATTTTCTCGTACAACGTTATTATATTGATAATTTATTATATTATATATTATCTCTCTCTCAGCCTTGGTCTATCCACTGGATATAGGCCTCTCTCATATTGGACCATCTTTCTCTGTTTTGGGCGACCTGGTATCAGTTGAGTCCAGCGAATCTCTTCAGGTCGTCGTACCATCTTTGCTGCGGTCTACCTACATTTCGCCTGTCGCCCCAGTGGCTCCACCTCCTAGTATATCCACTTCAGTTCTCCGTATGCCTCGCGACGTGTCCCGCCCACTGCCACTTCAATGAACTAACTCTAGATATTATGTCGGTCACTTGTGTTTTCTACCTTATCCACTCATTGGTTTTGTGTTCCCTTAGTGATATTCCCAATAACTTGCGTTCGATGGCCCTCTGATGTACTCTTAGTTTGTTAATCGTTTTTTTGGTCATGACCCATGTTTCTGAGCCGTATGTTACTATTGGGAGAATGCATTCGTTGTAAATTTTTGTCTTCATTTCCATGGGGATTTTCGTATTTAGGATGTGTTTCAATTTACCGTAGGCCGCCCAGCCTAGTCTGATTCTTCTGTCAATTTCTAGGTCTTGATATTGTTTGTCGAAGGAGATTAATTGGCCTAGGTATATGTACGATTCGACTTTTTCAATTTTTTGTCCGTGAATTATGATTGTTGTTCGTTCTGTTGTTACATTTGTCATGTACTTTGTTTTTGTACTGTTCATTTCTAGTCCTACTTTTCGCGATTCTTCTTGTAGTTGTTCAAGCATCTCTGTGAGGTTTTCTTCGTCCTTTACAAATAGTACAATATCATCGGCAAATCTGAGGTTTTGTAGGTGTTCGCCGTGGATGTTAATTCCTTTTCCTGTCCAATTCAGTTCTTTGAGGACGTCCTCAAGGACCAAGGTGAAAAGTTTTGGCGAGATGATGTCGCCTTGTTTAACACCTCTCTCGGTTTTGAATCTATTCGTGGTTTAGTGAACTCTTATTGTCATTGATGATTTTTTGTAGATGTTATCAATTAGATTTATATACCTTTGGTCTATTCCAGCGTTTTTCATTGATTTAATTATTGCCCAGTTCTCTATTGTATCAAAGGCTATTCTTAAAGTCAATAAGTGCCATTCATATCGGTATGTTATATTCCTACGTTTTTCCCAGTATCTGTCGTACTGTATGGAGATGTTCGGTAGTGCTAAAGTGGCTGCGAAATCCAGCCTGTTCTTTTGGCTGATATATGTCGAACTTATGCTCAAGTCTGTTCGTTATAATTCTGATGAATACCTTGTAGATTTGGGATAGAAGGCTGATTGGTCGATAGTTTTCAAGGTTAGTCAGGTCACCCTTCTTGTATATGAGAACTACTATTGCATTTTCCTAGTCTTTTGGGATGCATTCTTTCGATAAGCATTTATTAAATAAGTATACTAGTTCTTCCTTGGCTTTCATGTCCGCCTCTTTCAGCATCTCTGGCAGGATGTTGTCTTCGCCGGCTGTCCTGTTGTTTTTCATCTGTGTTAAGGCTTTTTCCAATTCTTCTCTTGTTATATCTGGTAGTTCCTCTGAATTGACGTTGATTATTTTGTTATCCTTATTTGCATTTTCAATGTTCACAGTTTCGTTGTATGTCTTACTTTCATAAAGGTCCTTATAAAATGATTCTATCACTTGCAATGTATTTGGTCTATCTTCAACTATATTGCCATTTTTATCTTTTAATTTTATTATTTCTTTTTTCTTTGTGTTTTGTCTTTTAAATATTTTTAGACCTTTGTTGTTTTCTATTAAGTTTTCTATCTATCGTGTTTTGTTTTTCATTATATCCTGCTTCGACATTTTTCTTACTGTCTTATTAATTTCTACGTATTCCACTGTGTCTCGTGTTCTACATTTAATAAGTTGGCTCCTTTTCTCTAAAAGTTGTTTCGTTTCGTTTGACAATTTGTTGTCTGTTGTCTTTGGTTCTTTGGCTAGATTCTCTGCTGTATCTTTTACAGCTCTTGTTATTCTTCTATTTGTACTGTCAAGGTCTTCATTGGGTTGCCTCGAGTTTTGAGAAAAATTCTGTTGTAAGTGTTTTTTTATATAAGTCTGTTTGTTCTTTTAGTTTTTCTACATCGATTTTGCAGCTCTTATTTTTTATCTTTCTAGCTCTCTCCAATCTTGTATTTATGGAGACCCTGCATCTTACCATTCTGTGGTCGCTGCCAGTTGTGAACGGGTTGACGACGGCCACATCCTGTATTATATGTTTGTGTCTTGAGATGATAAAATCAATCTCATTCTTGGTCCGTCCGTCTGGGCTTCTCCACGTCCACTTTCGTTTTTCGTTCCTTTCGAAGAAAGTGTTCATTAGATAGAGTTTCTCGTTTTCTAGAAAGTTGGCGAGCATTTTCCCTCTTTCGTTTCTTGTTCCGATGCCAAACTGTCCTATGTATGTTTCTGTTGGGCCTGTGTTCTTCCCAATTTTTGCGTTAAAGTCACCTCTTATAATGACTTGTGATTATATATTATGTTAGGTAGGGTAGATGCACCGGTTGTGGCCACCTTAAGAAAACTTTTTCCTTTATTTAACTGTCATTTATTTACTAAGTTAGTTTGCCTCCCTCGAATGACAGATACAATAGTACTAGATATTTTTTTCTTGAGAACAATTTTCTAATTTGAATTAAATGGGCCAGACAAAGATAAATTTATTAAAATAGCCCAAAAAAATAGTATCGCTAGTTGTGGCCACTTATTTGGCACCTGTGGCCAGATACCTCACCAGTTGTGGCCATCCTATTGAAGTACATACGAAGTAAGAACCAAAATAAACAAGTAGGTAGGTACTTTATTTTAAAAAACTAATTTACATAAACAATAAAAAGTGAAAAAATTTAAACACTAAAACATTTGATTTCGTATAAAGTTTAAAAAATACATTTCTCGGTTAAAGAACTAATTACTAAGTATGAACAACAGTAAAAAACTGATAAACTCGTTGATAAACATAAACAAAACTAAGTTTCATTATAATCGTTAAAACAAATAAACAGCTACATAAAAAAATATTATAATAAGGCTTCCATTTTCGGAACTACATAGACCCTTCTGGTATTTTTTGTTTTAGGTTCGTGTATTTTTAAAACTATGTCTTGTCCCTTATACCACAAAAGATCTGGCAAATTAGGCCATTTCCCATGGTTTAATCCACTTTTTCGCAATGCACAACAATACCATTGTTTAAAATTTTTGCTGGATATAGTTCACCTTCGTATTTGACTATTACATAGATTCCTATTTCTAAAATGGTACTTTCTAGTCTTTCTACTCTAGTAGTCTTAGCCCCTTCAACCACAGTGTTTGTACTTAAATCTACTTTGGTCTGTCGCTGTACATCGTGTTCATCCCTGGATCAGTTTTTACACTCTTTGGTATTATTTTCATCGGAAATTACTTCTTTGTTTGGTGTAGAATTGTCTAAAAACACTTCATTAATATCCTTGTTAGTTTGATCAATAAATAACCTTCTCTTTCGATAAGTTTTTTCCTTTGTTTATTTTGTCAGTCTTACTGGCCCTTTTTGCAGCTTTTTCTGTAGCTAAATTTTCTTTAGTTAAAATTACGACGCTAACCGGGGCTCATAGCGGGACACCTTGTAATCCTTTTCTACCTTGTTAGTAGTAAATTTTGCCATCTCTTTCTGCTACGTGGCCACAACTGGTTTTCATGCCCCATTTGTAGCCACTAAACGACCACAACTTGCGCATAAGGTACCTTTGATGCCCCAGTTGTGGCCACTATTATTTTAAATATTTTTGGGTTAAATATCTACTTCAAACTATGAAAATAACATGCAAAATTCCTTTATAAGTCAAATAAAATCCACTTTGAGTAAAAACATTTACATTCTTACATAGAATCATGTATTTACTTACCTCGTGTGCCTTAACAAAATTCCTAACAAAAGCACAACATTCTCGCCACGCGTTAAAAAGAAGCCAGTTTAAAAAACACTGTAACCGATAAAGGCAAGGGAATGTGCTGGCGTGATCAAGAATAAAATGAGGAATGGGAATTTAAATGATCTTATTGGCTAGGTTGAAAATGGCGAGTAATATTTTAGATTTATTTAGGGAATGGCCACAAACGGTGCGAAGGCCACAACCGGGGCATCTACCCTACTTATTATTATTTTTTTAAGACTAGGAGATTTTAAGTATAATTATTATCTAGTTTGTTTAAAAAATCCAGTGTACTTAGATGATAAGATGAGTTTAAAATGTAAAAGATCAAAGTGTTTGATTTGTTATTAATTTTATTAAAAAGTTTGTAATAAAATAAAAATAGAACAGTTTGGGTTAGTATGTGAATAAACTTATTATAATTATCCGAATTTTGTTTTTTAAGAACCAAAATGATTTGGTATTATTATGGCGTAAATAATAAAACTAAATTAAATTTGAACTTTTATTTTATACATTTAATTATCAAAGTTGTTTATTACAATGCTCAATTTTCTTCTGACTTGCTGTCCTTGCTGGCGAAGAGGTAGATCAACTTCATCATTATCATTGTCATCTTCTTCTGGTACTTCTTCTTCAGGTGCTTCAAAATCGATAAATTTCAAAGTTTTTGCCACGTTATGAAGCACAATACAGGCAACAATTATTTTTGGCACATTCTCCAATTTCCCTCGGCAAACAAATTGCGAAATAGGAAATCGACGTTTCAGTTGACCAAAACAACGTTCAAATATCACTCTCTCTTTTTTCAAAAGTTTATTATAATTTCGTTCAGGATTTGGAGCGGGATTTCTTAATGGAGTCATGAGTCATGGCTCTATACCATATCCATCATCAGCAGGTAGCACGAAGTTGTTTTTATTTTGTAAATGAACCCTTATTTGTAAATTTCTCCATATTCTTGAATCGTGGAGCGATCCAGGCCAACTAACGTCCATGCTAGTGAATATTCCTCTTGCATCACAAGTGGCTTGCACATTCAGTGTAGGATGACTTTTTCGGTTGACATACTCATCACCATGGTGATTTGGTTTCAGTATTCATACAGTCAACTACACCAATTGCTGTCGGAAACCTATATTTGCTTTCCCATAACTGTTTCGCATCCATAAGTTCATTGTTAGTAGACGGAAACTTTATCCAGTAATTTGATTACGCAACTATGCTGTCAATTAGGCAGTCACTGTACGAGATACTGTAATGTGACGTACACCCAGTTCTGGACCAATGCCTTTCTGATACCCAGGGTCACTGAGATAGCGTAAACATATCTTCATTTTTAGAACGGATAATAATGCACCTCCTCGAGTTTCAGCATTTATTACCAAAAATCTGTTGGTAAGCCATTGTATATTTTCCTCTTCAAACCGGTATAATTCTTTGTAATCACAGGTGTTGATAAACGCTGCTTGTAGTGTTTAATCTCGCTGTGTTCCACAACATCTGCTATCGCCTCAACTGATCACTACACGACTGAGTCTGCTATTGACCACCAGACTCGAAATTATTGAAGGATATCCTTTTTATTTAGAGTAAAAGGTAACGTTTATGAATAACCAAATACTTTTTTGTGAAGGATATGCTCATACTCTATAAGTATAAGGTTTTACTCGGAATATTATGAATGTGAGCTGAAGGATTTCCGTCATATTCTGCAAGTATAAGCATAACCTTTTTTTTATGAATACGGCCCAGTCTTCATCGTCGTCGCTTTCGTCAGTCGTAATTACAAGTGGCGGAATATCAGAGGCATCACAAACTCGTATGGCCCCCCAAGCTTCTTGAATTATCTTCAGATTTCTGCCAATGATCTATTGAGTTTTCGTTTATTACCCATGTAGTTAGAACTTCCGAAGGTGACCTTTTATGATTGGAAATATACAGGGTGTTTTCTAATTGAATGTCAACCCAAACTAACCCATTTTAAGAAAAAAACTTCATATGAATGCCCGAAACGTTTTAACTTTTGAGATACAGGGTGGTAAAGTTTTTAAAAATATATAATTTTTTAATAATATCTGTAATACTACTTTTAAGATTTTATTGAAATTTGGTGTACGGATACTACGCATTAAGAGGCATTTTTTGATGTACCATATTTCTTTTTATTTCCACCAGTGGCGTTCATGCGGAATCTGACCTATATATATTATATTGACAGACTTTGATGGTACGCCTCTCATTTTTCTTAAAATAAAAATCATTTTTGAAATCCCCATTCATTTCTAAACAAATTGGATCACTTGATTTTTTTCAGTCCGATGCACAGTTTTCGCTTAAAAAAACGAAAACCGTTTCTCTGCGTCGGATTAAAAAAATTCAAGAGATCAAAAAATGTGCTCATAAATGAATAAGGATTTAAAAAATAGTTATTTATGCAACAAGTGTGTAAAGTGACCCTTTTTTATGAATGGGAATATTGTCGACAATCCCATGAATAAAAAAGGTTACTTTACACATGAGTAGCATACAAAATTTTTTCTACTACCGAAAAATATATGAAAAAACAAAAATATTATTAAATTACTTTACGCACTAGTGCGTAAAATAAATCATTTTACGCACTAGTGCGTAAAATATATTATTTTACGCACTGCACATTAAAAAGGCCAATTTTACGAACCTTAGAGAGTGCGAGAGTATTTTACGCACGGTAGTAGAAAAAAAATTTATTGTAAGAAAAGTCAGTGGCGAACCATTGACTGCCTGTAATAATATTTAGGACTATGTTAATTGGGTTAGTTAGCCCCTGGTTAAAATCAAAAATCCGTTTTTTTTTTCGTGAAAGATGTCTCGAAATATTTAACACATTCTTTAACAACAAGATATATAATAAACGATTTTTATTTAAAAAACTGTAGCTGCTAAATTAATAACAACCTTTGTGAAACAAAATAGAACAAAAAATTAGATAAGTTGTTGAAAATGCCCTCCGCTCCGCCTTGAAGGATACATGGTTCAGCTCTTTTGATCATATTGTCGCGCACTCTTTGAAGTATACCTCCAGTATTTCTTAGTACATCGCAGGAAGCTCTTAAACGATCCTTCAATTCTTCTAGAGTGTTTGTTTACTGGGGGGCGATAAACCGGAGTTTAAGAAAAAGTCCAAACTATTTAAATCTGGGGATCTAGGGGGCCATGGTTGGGGTCCACCACGACCTACTCATCGGTTATTAAATGTGCGATTTAAATATTATCTTGCTTCGACGCTAAAGTGCGCGGGCGCGCCGTCATGCATGAATCACATTCTATTTCTAATTAAAATTGGCACTCCTTCTAGCAATACGGGCAAATTTTCCTCCAGAAACCGGCGATAATTATGGCCATTTAGCATTTCTGGCAGGAAAAAAGGTCCAAGTAAGTAATTTCCAATAATTCCAGCTCAGACATTTGCCGAACATTGTTCTTGATGGTTAAATTCTACAACTGCATGGGGGTTTTCGTCGGCCCAAATATGATTGTTGTGGAAATTTCTGAGAGCGTTTCTGGAGAAGTTAGCTTCATCTCTAAACATTATTTCATGGTCAAACAAGGGATTATGCGCAAATTTCTCCAGAAACCATTGAAATAAATTAACTCGCAAAGGAAAGTCTCAGGGAAGTAACGCTTGGACCCGTTGAATTTGATACGGGTATAACAGAAAATCAGGGCCGTTCTTAGTACCTCTGCCGCCTTTGTGCAAGCCTAAAAATGCCACCCCTAAATTTTAAAGAAGCTAATTTTTTTCAACAAAAATATTTTATTAAATATTCACTAATATTTAACAAGTAACATCATTAAAACATAATAAAAACCTTAATAATTATAATAATAATCAAAAATCCAAAGTCGAGTGCCGCCCGATATACTTGCGACTTTTCCTTTCGTCTCAAAAGTTAAAACGTTTAGGGCATACGGTCATATGAAGTTTTTTTCTTAAAATGAACCCAAAAATCACCCCCTAAGATATTGATATTCAATCCAGTACATTCCGAACATACCATTTCAATTGCGTTAAACCGGCAATAGTATAGTGGCAGTCTCAAATTTTGTGCCCTAAAGGTTTAACATATTCATCAAGGAAGTATTTTTTTTCACTAGGGCAGTTTCTGCGAGCAATACTCCATATTTGATATTTCATGGCCTTTTCTGGAAAATCAATATTCTTTTCCTTCAACCATTCGATCAGTCTCTGCTTTGTCCAAGATTTTCTCGGGATTTCTGCTAATAAGCAAGAATGGTAACTTGCATTGTAGTCCATGATTATGAATAACTTTGGGGGACCAGCTGAGTTTTAAACCAGTTTGCGAAGTGTTTCCTGTTCATATTGTCATGATAATCCCCCGTCTTTAATCCACTTTTGAAAATTAAATTCGTGCCCTTGATGGAACCATCTTTGGTTTCGGTGTGGACCACAATATAACGATGACCTTAAAAAATTAAAGATAACTAAATTTCTCTTAAATCAAAAATATTCGAAATCATTCTACCAGAACATAAATTTAATATAATTAATAAGTAATGTTCCATGCATGCATATAGTACATAGAGTCAAATTCCCTCATATTGCCCTACTTATAAATTTATTTAATGAAAAAAAAATCAAAAATCATTTGGATTGTTTGGAAGGTACGGCGCTTCATAAGGCCTTCCAGAAATTCACGGCGGAACAATATTATCCTTCGCATCTCCGCCGTCCCTCATTACACCTTGTAGTATACAACTTTTTCCCAGTCGGTACAATTTTTAAAGAAGTTATCTAAAAACATGGTGATTCAGCCGACCCTGGCTAGCCGCTCGAGCTCATCACCTTGATGCGTCATTACAATTTTGTACCGGTCGGTGACAAGCAAGAATCCGTAAATCGGTTCTTTCTTTTGGTTTTAAGAAGAAAAATGCCTAGAAATCGTATTTCAAGTACAGTGTATGGGTAGTGATACGTCTTGCTCGCAAAGGAGGCGAAAAAGGGGGCAATATTCATCGGAAGAAGCGAATCAGGGGGTGAGTCCACATAAGATTATATGCCAAAATTTCAAATATACATAAATACCTGGTTAACTTAAATATATAGAAACAGAAACTGTCTCTCGTATAAAAGCAAAATGTGTATAATACTAAACTGTAGTATTATGAATAAATATGACACTTGAAATCCTTAATGTTTTACTTAATAAAATTAAAATGGAAAATACTCTCAAACTTCTAAAATTAACTATATTAGAATAAAATAGAGTGCGAACGGGTTACAGTCAAAAATTACTAACAAACTGTTATTTATATACGAGGGCATGACAAAACATTGTTACCTTTGTCGCCTGTCCACAATTACACAGAATCAAACAATATATTCTTAATTGAAATATATTATATCGAAATGAATATAAGTAATAAGCAACAGTTAACGATACGAGCTATTCGAACCGTTCTCTAGTAATCTCGTCTAATCGTACAACCTACCAAAGGAATACTATTCAATCACAAAAAGTGTTTACATAACACAAGCAAAAGGCTGACTAAGGAAATATATACCGGTCGGCCTGCACATTTATTAATGTTTTACATAGAATAAAATGTTTATAACATATAAAGGAATATAAAAAATAGAAACAAATGGTTATAATGCCTTCGTATTATCACGTTTTCGGTATTTGATCCTGGTATGGGGCACATATGGGACTATAAACTACAATTCGAATTGATGCAAATATTGCAAAACAAAAACTAAAAGTTATATTTAATTATGATCCACTGACTCATACTGCAGATCTATATGAAAATTTAAGAGTATGGCAATTACATAAGGTATTAAAATTTGAAGAGAATAAACTTATCTACAGGATAATAAATACAACTCAAAAATCAAATATATTCATAATAATTTCAAAGGATATTCATAATCACAATACTAGAGAGTTTATAGGAAATCGTACTGTTATTATTACTAAAATGCAATTATCGTCAATACCAGTGTTCAAATCACTGTCTTGAAGAACAAGGACTATGTATATGGTAATTATTGTTACTACTGTATTAATAAATAATTAAAAAAAAAAATAAAAATTTTTAAGTAAGTCGAAGAGTGCCCTTTTCTCTCGAAATTAACCCCTAAAAACTAGCCACAAAGGCAAGCTGACTCATAATTTACGAGCGACTAAAACCCAAGTTGGGTATTATTATAGCTTTGCATGCCCCTCCGTTCGCTTTGCTCGCAACGGAGGCCCAATCAAGAAGAACTAAAAGTGCTAACCAAAACTCACCCAAAATTAAGGGAAAAAGGCGGAATGTTATCGTTCGGCTTTGTCGAAGCAATGTAATACCGGAACGCATTATTTTTAAACAATTCGTGTTGATATGAGCCGACCGGTGAGAGAAAAAATTGGAGTAAACATTGCTTGCAGGAGATGTTAATAAATAATAATAATACCTATTTACAAATTCGCATTTGCAGATGCGAATATCTTTAATTAAAATTGGCCTTCACATTTGCAGATGTGAGGGTCCCCCAACAGCCTCCACCTCAGGAGGTGTATTATGTTGGAGTGGTTAGAGGCACACTATATCCCTACATTTACCGCTGTAAAGGATATATGTACTGACATAAAACGGTATAGTGCTATGTATTTAAAGATACAAAAACAAATAACCACCAAAAACAAATAACCAACATACTATTGCAACCCTCTTACATAAAATCATTGCATTGGAGGTAGCGAATTATTACACTCTTGGTTTTTATTCAAAACAGAAATTACAGTATTTGCAGATACTGTAAATATGCTAAAAAATCGTTGCATTTGCAGATGCAGTCGAAAGCATAACCAGGGTTAAGCAGCAAGCAAAAAGGTGAATAGTTCGTTGTATTAGCAGATACAATCGATCGTACCCACTATCTACAATTGCAGTTGCAGATAGTGAACATATTGGTGAACCTATTTTTCTGTTCAAAAACAGAAATTGCAGCATTTGCAGATGCTGTAAATAGGCTAACAGATCGTTGCATTTGCAGATGCAATCGATATCATAAGTAGCAAAGGAAACTCTTTTGCATTTGCAAATGCATTAGAAGATCCTCTCACGCTAGCTGAGGAAATAACTTAGCCAAATCAAGACTTACCAACATCAGAA
>JAEQML010057081.1:0-32757 GCA_016904865.1 Pissodes strobi
CTCCGAGAATGCTGCCGTATGGGTTAGTTCCAGTGTCGATTTTATGTATCATGATGTTTCTTCTTCCAGTATTGCTGTTTGTCCTTTCAAAGGCTGTGCTCTGCTCTTTGATAAATTGTGTCGCTTTCTTCAGTTCTTCGGAAGACAGATGAGGCCACGACTTCTGGAAATGTTCTAGGACTTCCTTAGGTGATGTTGAGGGTGTTACTTCTGACCGCGTTTCGCAACTGGTTATCCACTGCACCGGCTCGCAAGTGGCTATTAAATCTCCTTTATAGATTTTGATGGAATTGGATGAAATATTTGCTATCATTATCGGTATTTCACCGTCGGGTTCGACTAGTGCTTTGCCTATGAGGTGTTTGCAAGACAAATCGTGGTGTTGGAAAAGTCCGATGCAGCCTCCAAAATCCTTCTTCAATTTCCCAAAAATTATCTGTTTCCGCTTATTTTGGCAGTACATGCAGCCACTACTTTAGTCGGTGTACCATCGTCTGTTTTGGTAAGGATGAACTCTTCGATGCCAAACTTCACAAGGTTAAGTTTGTTGTCAAAAAAGAATCCATGTTGACCGATGAGATTCATCCCCAAAATAAATTCGTCTTCTATGTCGACTACTAACACTGCGTGGTGTAATTGAATTCGTCCCAATTGAAGTTCAATAAATTTCTCCAAGTACTTCAGCTGTCTCACCGGTAACCGTACGTAAAACTTCATTTTTCGATATGGGTAGGACTTCTACTCTATTTACTCTGTTGGACCTTACCAAAGATACCGCCACACCAGTGTCAACAGTAATTGTAATGGATTATCTGTTGATCTTTCCTTTAATAGTTAGACTGTCGGCGATTTTTTCTAGAATTTGTATGGAGACGATTCTGGGGGCTTTATCTTCATTAGCCAACACCCGTCCCGCAGTGCTGACTAATTGAAACTTTCATGATTTAACTTTAAGGTTCTAGCGTCCCTGGATGGAGATCTGGACCGTAGTTGTATTTGACAGTCTCTTTTGAAATGCTCAGTTCTGCCACATCTATAGCAATGATTTCAAATATTTCGGTTACGTGGCCTATCATCGAGTGGCTCCCGGAATCTCCCCGTGGCTTGAAGAACTTCGGTTAATATCTTGAAAATTTCGCCCATTTCAGTTAATTCATAGCTGTTATTTGCTGATTTTTCTCCCTGTATGGATACAGCCATGATAAGAGGTGTTATAGGCCGCCTCGATTTCTAGGGCTCTACCCAAAGCTTCACTGATGTTATCAAATTTGGCTAGACGTAGCATTTTCTGAGTTTCTGAATATCTGATACCATCCACGAAATATTGGGCAGCAAGTTCCTCTTGAAATTCTTCTGTTGCTTCCGGGTAGGCCAATTGAATGAGACGTCTAACGTCTGCCTCAAACTCTTGTAGGTTTTCACCAGGCTTCTGATGTCGGGACTTTACTTGTGCCTGATACAGTTGTCTTCTGTGTTGGTCATCAAATCGTCTCTCCAAGGAAGCTACAAGTATATCATATTTCCCCTGTTGGCAGATGGGATGGTCTGTGGTAGTTCTACGGCAGACCACGAGGCGCTACCACTAGTGATGTAGCCATTTCTTCGTTATTCAAACAGTTGGCAACAGCAGCAGCCTCAAATTGTCTTTTGTACATTGTCCAGGATGTTTGACCGTCATACGTTGGAGGTTTGATATTCTGTCCTGTGGCGGCGAATACCCTCTCAGTGGGTCCTTGATTTTTTAGTCTGGTAACTTCTGCTTGTAGATTCTTCATTTCTTTCTGTACGTTTCCTACTTCTTTTTCTACACTTCCAACTTCTTTTTTTATATTTGAACGTCCACTATTTTCTGTAATTTTCCTTGCTCGCCTACAATTACATCCAGCATCCATTTTTGAAGCCGATCCTGTTCTGTTTGCCTTTTATCTTCTTGGTCTTGTAAAATTTTCTGAAACCGGTCCTATTCTGTTTGCCTCTTAGCATTTAGATTTTACATGGAATCGGCCAACATTTCTGCAGTTTGTACCACAGAATGTTATAAAATGTTCACATAATCCAGTGGTACAACCAAGCTGAATTGAAATACTTAATTTGAATGTTTCAATTGTTGTACTTTTTATTATACTACCTTCAGGAAAATGAGCTTCACATACTTTCGTGTTGTTTGTGGGCTCAAAGTCACCACGGGATGGAGCTTTTAGCCATTTTTGTCGTAAACATATGTCCTTTGGAGAACCGAAAGATGAACCATTTTTATAGTTTCCATTAAAGCCAGGAATAAAACACTTTTGAGGCATAATTACACTAAGTTTCAGTTACCACAAAACTAGCCGAAACCGAGAGAAAACATACAATTAAACACGAGCAAAAACTTATAAACTGTGCTGTAAACAAATCGGCCGACCAGCACAAAAGCAACAGGTCTCCAAGTTCGAAATATATGGTTTTACGTATTTAAGAATATACATATACAACTATATATATAGTTGTACATATACAACGTAATATGAGGTACAAGTTTCACGCATAAATAATTCCGATTTCAGAAAAATTCACTAATAACCGTAAATTTGCAAACTAATCCTTGGTTTTGTCTCTTCTTTCTGTTACATCGCTCAGATGATGCGCTGTTAGATAATTAAATAAATAAATTACGAAATAGCACATTATAAAAAGAGGAAAGAATATTTTATGGAAATGTGTTTTTATAGCATTGGAGAAATTGTAATTTAAGAGATACATTCTTTATATACGGGCATCCTAATATTCGCTACTATCGTAATAGTTTGGCAACGTTACAACCAATTGCACCTCGATCGCGATTACCCTTTCACCCGCAGGTCCCCTCCTACATATTGCTCCAAATCGCAAAGGCCCACATGCATGACGTTACGAGCTACAGTTTTGCGAGCACTTTGTCCTTTTGTAGAGGTGTTATTGGTTCAATAAATCGGATTGCGCTGGGATATAATTATTCCACACCTGGCGATGCATCAACATTAATCGGTCGTAGATCCTCGAGTTCCACAGCCACAGAAACCTTAGACAACGGAGTCATAATCGCGTTCTTCCATCGCTAGTTGTTGCAGGGCAACGAATATTCTCAGTCTACTATATAGGATTATATTATATTTTACTATTATGGACCCTATTTGTTTTATGTGTTCAGTATTTTAAGTAACTTTTAACATATAACCGGAATATTTACTTTCCCTGCATATTTTTGTTTTCGATCAAAGTAATAAAAACAAATAACACAAAAGACATTATTTTCATAGCAATTTTTCACGCATACCTGAAATTTTCAATATCTCCAATATAAAAAAATTACAAAAAGTAAACGAGAGACATTTTCAATTAAAAAAAATCCAATACAGTTTAAAAATACCTGCTTTTAAACACTCACCAACATGAAGTAACGTCATTTGCTGCGTGCATGTTCTGACTTTTGTATCAGCACCGGCAGATATAAGCAATTCCAAAAATTTGAGGTCATTTGAGGCCGCATAGTGTATAGGGTAATATTCATCCTTTAATATGTGTATTTCTTCAGTCCGCTCTTGAACCAAATACTCCGTACAGTTCCAAGCTTTCCGTTCACATGCAGCATGGAGTAATGGTTTCCTTGTCCTAAATAGGCCATTCTGAAAACAATAACCCTCTTGAAACTACTTATAATAAACTCAAAATTCAATCTGCTTCTTATTTTGTATAAATACATAATAAAGACAAAGAACTTGTTACAAAGTTATTGTACAATTTATTTGATGAAGACAAAATTTGACGGCACCGTATTACACTTGTAAACTTCGTTGACGCCAATGACGTTTCTAAAATGTTATTAACTGGCAACTATCTAAATATTTTGAAGAGTTTGACTTATGATCTGCAGTAATTTCTTAAAAACCTCGGTGGTCATTTCCTCATGATAATCTTTAGTCGATTTTGATTGGAATGCTAGTAAACCACCACTTAGAACTCTCCACTTTTAATATGTGAGCGAAGGCCTGTTGACAAGCCTTCCATAAATGTCTGGCGAAAGCTTTGAATAGTTTCATCCAAGTAAAAAACATTTTTCCCTTCGCTCTGTATTTTCGAATATCGTTCAAATATTGTCTCTTCTCCAACACACTATTTCTGTTCTGTCGATCAGTACCGATTTTATAATACATTTTTTATACTACTGAAAAAAGGTTATTACACATAAATACATATACTGAACTATTCGACACCTTCTCTTAATTATTATTACTTAAAATAAAAAAAAATCGATAAAAAAATATACTTTAGTAGGTATAATGTAGGTAAAGTGTGACAAGTATAACTGGAACAGCGGAAGGAATGCGGACAAAAAATTGGCGATGTTGTCGAGTAACTTTAATATTTTTTGAGAATTAATATTTATACCTATTATTTAGATAAACACGTAATTTAATATACTTATTAACTCATTGAAAATAAAAAGTAATATCCAAACTGTAGCTTTACTATTACTTCAACTTTAATTCATAATCTATTTTACACATTATCAATTTAAATAAATTTGCGACATTTATATCTATTTGCCCGATACATCCAGCAACAGGTGCGTCAAGTTCACCTCGTCCTCGTGACAAAGTGCATCAAGGCGATTGGCTGCAAGCCATTTTTCCTCTCTTCGCTCCTCAACCGTCGCTGTTCCAAATAAGTTTGCCACACTTTATGCATGTTATGCAGTTTCAAATTCCATTTAGCTAACGTCGAGCTTAACATAGTGTTTAAGTGAGTGTTTAGGTATAAAAAATATATATATTATATAACACAAGCCATGAAAATACTTTTAAAGAAATAGGTCCCAAATGAAATATATGTTTAGTTGCAGGCGTTTGGCCTACATCTAACAGCCGTGTCACAAATTTTTCATGATCTTTTCGAATATAGTTTAAAAAGACGTTTTTTTCATCCATATGGGGATCAGTCATATGTTTATTACAAACACCCATTATAGTTTGAGGATGTGGTAAAATAAGATACCCATAATCTCTTAAGTATTTATATGCATGTGCACTAATAGTATAGAGAATATAATATAAAATTATTGTACTACTTGAATACCTAAATATTTCCTTTGCAGTTGTAAGTAATGCTAATTGTTCACAAATAAAATCTAAAGCAAGTACTATTTTGTTATCATCAAGATTTCGAAAACTTTTTAGTATATTTGGCTTCAAATATTGACTATATATTCTAAACTATGTGGAATAAACGGCGTTTTAAATTTTGATGTTGAAATACAAACTGACTCGCTATATAAAAAAGTTTCAATATTAGCCATTTTTGTTGTAAACTTACGTCCTTTGGAAAACAAAAAGCATGAACTTTAGCCCAATTTTATAGTCCCCATTGCAGCCAGGTATGCAACATTCCTGAGGCATAATTACTTACACCAAGTTACCACAAAACTATCCGCAATTTGTCGGAATACAATAATATTCAATTAAACACGAACAAAAAGTTATAAATATGACGTACACAATGAACTATAGCAACAGGTTTTTCACTCCGAAACATATAGTTTTACATATTTAAAAATACGCCTAACAATATAAATTGTAGACCTAAATATACAACGAAATATTAGGTAAACTCCCACACACTCAAAACCACAAAAAACTTCTGAATTCACAAAAATGCAACAAGATAACACTAAATGTCGATTTAAGAAGCCATTTGGAACCGGCAGAATCGCAAACTGATCTCGTTTGTTTTCTGCACTGTTGTCGGTTGTCTAAGGATATTACAGCAGAGCTTCGATAATAATTGGCGCGTATGATTTTAAATATGTAGGTATGTAAAAGCAAGGTGTCTGTGTATATTTTTTAGATATAGATACATAATATATCTAATACATATGTACAGGGTGTCCGGTTATAAATGTAACCCCCCTTTAACTTTTTTATTTGCCCTCGTATAAAAAAATGTTAAATACAAAAGTTGTAGGGATTTTCATACGGTTTTCTGCGGTGTTAATAGAAAAACAATTGAACATCGAAATTCTACTGTACAGATTAAATTTATGTTTTTTTAAATGGGACACCCTGTATATTCTTCTGTATATCGATAGAGCTCTTTAAGGCGAGTTCAGTAATATAAGGTTTGTTGGGTCTAGCTGATGTTCAATTGTTTTTCTAGTAACACTGCCGAAAAGTTTCTGATGGAACCTACAACTTTTGTATACAACATTTTTTCTAGCTCAGCAAATAAAGAATTTAGGAGAGGGGTTCAGTAATAATCAGATACCCGACATTCTTGCAATTTACGTGGTAACTATTATAGCTAGACCCAACAAACCTTATATTACTGAACTCGTCTTAAAGAGCTCTACCGATATCCTAAAGAATATACAGGGTGTCCCATTTAAAAAAAACATTAATTTAATTTGCACAGTAGAATTTCGATGTTCAATTGTTTTTCTAGTAACACCGCAGAAAACTATATGAAGATCCTTACAACTTTTGTACTTAACATTTTTTTATACGAGGGTAAATAAAAAAGTTAAAGGGGGGTTACATTTATAACCGGACACCCTGTACGTATGTATGTATTTAGAGAGATGGTTAGTAATAATGCGCGAAATTTAAAACGTATTTACTTGTTCCCATTATTTTAGGAGACTGCACGAACGGGGTAGTAGTATTAGATAATTAAATAAATAAATTACGAAATACCACATTATAGAAAGAGGAAATAACACCTTATGAAAATATAAACTCACCGACAAAAAAAACCGGCACCTAAACTTTTTTAACAATTTTGATTTGGCATAACTTTTTTATTTTTGATGTTATTGTAATGATTTTTTCGCTGGTCGATAGATTAATTTATTAAAATTGCTCTGCACTTTGTCCTGATGAAATTTGTGTTGCTTGAATGTTTATATACCAGGGTAAGTCAAAATGATGTTTTTAGTCGTAAGTTTAAAACACCCTGTGGAAAAAAGACGCCTAACAATCTTGTTCCAGCATGATTTAAGATAAAGCTAGATGTGTTCCGAACATTTTGCTTTCTAAATCATCTGGCAATCTCGTTTCATTTATGAGCTACGCATTTTTAAGTGAAACGCTGCATTTGAAGATATTTTTTATTGCAAACATTTAAAGTTGTCATTCGAGCACTAAAAATTAAAATGAAACTTAATAACGGGTGTGTCCACCTCTAGCCGCAATGACAGCCTGCATTCTTCGTGACATCGAAGCAATTAGATTGAGTATTTTTTCTTGAGGAATAGCTTCATATTCTTCATTTAATACTAACCTGAGCTCTGCTAATGTGGTAGGCTTATTGGGACGATGACGAATGCGTCTTTTTAATTCATCCCAAAAATGCTCAATCGGGTTGAGATCTGGGCTGCAGGGTGGCCACTCCAACCTCCGAATTCCGACTTCATCCAAAAACTGATTTACTACATGCGGTCATGGTCATGTATGAGTATAAACTCTTCCCCAATGAAAGGGCCAAATGGAATGACAGCTTCCTGTAGAATATCTTCAATATATCTGTGGGCATTTAGAGTCCTACTTCCACAAATATAAGGTTTGTACGTCCTTCTATACAAATTCCCGCCCAAATCATCACAGATCCGCCGTGGAACGAGAGTCGCTCCGATATTGTACAGTTGGCAAACCGTTCATTACGTCTGCGGTAAACCCGCTCACGCCCATCTGGCGATCGAAGACAAACTCTTGATTCATCCGTGAACAATACGTTTCGCCAATCTTCTTATCTCCAATCAACATGCTGTCTTGCAAATCTTAGCCGATTCTGACGATGATGAGAGAGCAATTGCGGCGCTACAGCAGGTCTGCGGGAATTAAGCCCTGCTTCCTTTAACCGTCTCCTTATGGTTACTTCACTTACGTTTTTTCCTCGTACATGTTGCAGGCCATGTTTTAGTGAACTGGCAGTACCTCTTCGATCCCTTAATGAACGTAGCAATATGAAACGGCTGTCAGCTAAGGTGGTTGATTTTTTCCTTCCGGACCCTGGCCTTCTCGTAAAGTTTCCCGTCCCGAGATATCTATTCCAAGTATCTTGTACGGTTGATCGCGGAATTCGTAAAGTACGGGCTACATAACTTTTATTACGACCATCTTCTAATAAAGCGACGATTTTACCCACGTCTGCAGTGGTTAACACCATTTTAATTACATAATATTGACCACGTCACTGTCAAAATAATCTAATAAAGTAGTAATTTTCTTACGCTGATTATATTTTATTGACATTGAAAAATGCAACGTTTCATTTAAAAATGCGTAGCTCATAAAAGAAACGAGATAGCCAGATGATTTAAGAAAAAAAATGCTCAGAACACATCCAGCTTTATCTTAAATCATACTGGAACAAGGTTGTTTGACGTATTTTTTCCACAGGGTGTTTTAAATTTACGACTAAAAACACTATTTTGACTTACCCTGGTATATAAATATTCAAGCAACAAAAATTTCGTCAGGACAAAGTGCAGCGAAATCTTAATAAATTGATCTATCGGTCAGCAAAAAAATCATTGCAATAAAATCAAAAATAAAAAAGTTATGACATATAAAAATTGTTACAAAAATTTAGGTGCCGGTTTTTTTTGTCGGTGAGTTTATTTTCTACAATATTGGCGAAATTGTAATGTAAGAGATACATTCTTTATATACGGGCATCCTAATATTCGCTACTATCGTAGCAGTCCGGCAACGTTGCATGCACTTGCGCCTGGATTGCGATTGCCCTTCCTCCCTAAAGCGTCCCGTCTACATCTTCGCTCCAAATTCAATACGTCACGGGCTAAAATTTTGTAAGCACTTGGTCCTTTTGTAGGGGTGTTATTGGGTTTTCGCGACAATGTGCTACTTTCTTGTGAAACTAAAGAAGCCGTCAACAAAAATTTCATAGCCCTCTTGGTTTTCGAGTTACCAGGTGAATTTGAAAATTATCACTTTTGACACACCCCCCGTATCTTAGTTGTCTTTTAACTTATTAGATAGCTGAAAATGTATTCTTATAGAACTTTTTCCGTAGAATCCAGTGGCGTAGTATGTTTTTTGGCGCCATTCGTTTTAAAGTTATAAAGCAAACATTTATGTTTTTTTAATGGAACACCCTGTATATTTTTATCTAGTTAAATCAGGTATTTTCTGGAAATTTTAAAAATATATAATAGTATATATTTATTTTTAAAACAAGCTGAATAAACTACAGTTTTCTCCAAATACATTATGTTATTTAATAGTAATAGCGCTGATGAATGAAAAGAAACATTTTTGGATATTATTTATTCTGAATTTTGAAGTGATTTTGAAACATATTTTTATATTAATCGAACAACGTACAGGGTGTTCATAGATTATGCCCCCCCCCCCTTTAACTTTTTTAATTTTTAAGCTACAAAAAAAAAACAAAATTGTAGGGTTTTTTATGTAGTTTTTGCACACGTAAAGAAAAAAACCAAAAAATTTTATAGTATACAGGGTAGATCAAAAATAACCATTTGTTTAAATCTAGCCCCCATTTTTTATTCGATTTTTCGATTCTACCTAAAATTCTAAGGATTTTTAATGCAACACACTATATGCCTATTCCTAATACCTTAGGAGTTATTGGTAGTTGAAGTCGCTATTTTTTAATTATAATAATAATTTTTAAAACAGAAGATACAAAAGCACTACTCGAAGCAATGAGGTCGAATTGAGGAAACTCAATATTTACACCTCAATGACTTCAAAAGCTAAACAAAAAGCTATATTCTTAGGTGGCTGTTGCCATAAAAAGATAAAAGAACAAACAAAATAGCGACTTCAACTGTCAATAACTCCTAAAGTATTAGGAATAGGCATATAGTGTGTTACATTAAAAATCCTTAGAATTTTACGTAGAATCGAAAAATCAAATAAAAAATGGGGGCTAGATTTTAAAAAATGGTTCTTTTTGATCTACCCTGTATACTGTACAATTTTTTGCTTTTTCCTTTACGTGTGCAAAAACTACACTAAAAACCCTACAATTTTGTTCTTTATTTTTTTTTGTAGCTTAAAAATTAACAAAGTTAAAGGGGGGGGGGGGGACATTATGGGTGAACACCCTGTACCTACCTAAATATTTAACAGTATAAATAATAATTAATAATAATTTAATTTTTTTATATAACATACATTACCAACAACATAAACAGACATTTTTTAATGGCTATAGAAATTGTTCAAAATGATTCCCATTTTTTCTAACACATAATTCGCACATTTTGGTTATTCGTTTAAGAGCGTTCATGAGTATTATTGGACGTCTTTGTAAATTTTGAAATGCGAAGGTAATGGCTTCACGTAGTTCATGTGGGTTGCGGTGACGCTTGGCATAAACTTTATTCTGTAAGTAACCCCACAAAAAACAGTCCAAAATAGACAGATCGGGTGATCGCGGGGGCCATCTTACTGGTCCATGAGTGCCTAACCATTTTCCAAGAAAATGGTTATCTAAAAAGAGGCGAATTGTCAGGGAATTATGAGCAGGCGCTCCGGCCTGCTGAAAAAATATAGCATTCAAGTCGACTAAGGGAATATAATCTATGAGGAGTTCAGGAAATACATCTTCCAATATACCTAGATACAGGCCTGCTGAAAGACTACCGCTCACGCTTAAATATGAGGTGAGGGTTTTCTTGGTGCCGTATTGTTTATGTTAAAAATGCCAGCACTTGAGAAATACGCCTTATTGGACCATATTACTGAACGAGCAAAATGTCTGTTTACCTGAATTTGTTCTAGATACCAATTTCAAAAAAATAGCCGACGTTCAACATCCTGAGGGAAACCGCTTATTTGAAAAATTACTTTCTTAAACTTTATACATTCAGTTTGGGAACACCCTATATTTGTGTAAAGAAAAAGAAAAGAAAAACAAATCATAAATTGAAGTAGGGTTTTGCGAGGTTTTTTCTATGAGATCTTCAACCGTATCGTTCGAGAGGGGAGAGAGAAAATCTAAAATCGGCGCAGTGAACAGTTTTTTTGTGAATGGTTTTTCTTTTATGGTGTAAGATACTGTCACAGATCAGTAAAATGAAATTTATAATATTGTTATTATATTATATGTATTATAATGTGTACAAGTATTGCTTTTATTTTTATGGAGTTCATATTGGATGGTAAAACATGTATATGTATTTATTGGAATAATTTTATGCTGTGCACAACACTGCTTTAAATGAAAACAAAAACAAATTGTTTTCTGTCTTTTCGTGCTGGGATTTTAGTTATAGTATGACTGAGATTGTAAGTAAGACCCTTGGTGAATCTACTAACATTTTTCTCCCCTGACTGGACGAATATCCTAGCTATAAAGGATGATTCTAGAGATATTACCTCAAAATTCAACGATTAGCTGAGTAGCCTCCCGCACTAAGGGACCTCAGTACCTGCTGGCGACGTCTGGCTAACTAATACCAAACTCTTCAGTTTTAAATGTATTGTCACAAGTGTGGAACGACAAATTTTAGCACGGGGACAGTAATTTAATTTTTAAATAAATGTGGCGCAGTATGGTTCGGTTTTTGGAATTGTGATCGAGGTTTTCTCTGTCATGCTCTTTTCCCTCGGGAATTGCAGGCTGAGTATGGTACATTCTCCTTCTAATTAATAGAGTAGGTGTATTACAAATTTGTGATTTGCTTTACATGCCACATCTTATTCCTATTATTCCTAGTTTGCAAATTTCCCTAATTTTATTAAAGTCGGGCGCATTCTGGATAAGTAAAATTGTGCAAGGTACAGTTATAACACAACATAGGTATTTACTGTTTTTTTTTTGTTAATCTGTTTTGACGTTCATTGGCAGAAGAAAGACAAAGCACAACTTATCTCATTCAACCTTGTTGAACGAACCCGGGTGCATTTTTCCGTTTCCTATGTAGTTACCGCTACATGGAGCGCTAATCATATAGGATTTGTTAAGCTATATCTGAAGTCGCGTTTCCTATTAGTCCGGCGCACACTGACACTATCCGTTGACATATTCATCAATTTTCGAGTTAATAATTATTGGTGCAATCATTTTATAATCTTTCTCGTTATTTTACCTTAAAATTGTTTGGGTTTTCTAGCCAATTAGAGCCAGAGCAAGCGGCTCTAATTGGAGAGCAAACCCAAACAATTTTAAGGTAAAACATGTGTCTCGTTATTTCTCGTATTATTATTTCTGTTGACTTTCGCGTAATGGAAGAGATAATTAAAAAGTTTGATACTACTAAGCGAAACAATTTCGGTTAGCTTTGATTGGTTTAGGTTTGCTTTGGTTAGTTTGGGTAAGCGTTAGTTAGTTTGGGTTAGCTTTAGTTAGTTTGGGTTAGCTTTGGTTAGTCTAGGTTAGCTTTGGGTTAGCTTTGGTTAGTTTCGGCTAGTTTCGTCTCGTTTAAGCCACTACGCAATTGTGTGAAGAAAGGAAGGCGCGAAGCGCAAGCCTAGGCGAAACAATTTCGGTTAGCTTAGGTTCTCTTTGGTTAGTTTGGGTTTGCTTTGGTTAGTTTGGGTTAGCTTTAATTAGTTTGGGATAGCTTTGGATAGTTTAGACTAGTTTCAGTTACTTTGGGTTAGCTTTGGTTAGTTTTGGTTAGTTTCGTCTCGAGACGAGTGCATAGTGGCTTAAACGAGACGAAACTAACTCAAACTAACCAAAGCTAACTCAAACTAACCAAAGCTAACCAAAGCTATCCCAAACTAACTCAAAAAATGAATATGACTTATTTCCGCAAGCAGTTTTTTGGGGTATTATGTTTAGAAAAATATTTAGAATGTAAAACAGAAACATGTTTTTATGTAACTGATTTCAGTTATTCTAGAGTCGAAAAAATTAAAATGATGCATTTCCGCAGAATTTTTTTTAAGATTTTGTATTTGGGGGGTTGCTGTATATTAAATAAACAAATATTTCTTACATAACTGATTTCAGCTAAGCGAAAGTTAATCCAAAAAAATAAATTATTGAAAACACATACCTTCAAGTTTCCTATAAATAATAAATGGAACGATCAATAGGATTAATGTGACCATTAGCCAGTACTTCATATACTTTTTCTAAAGGGTAGTTGCCACCAGCGAAGATCTGTGAAATGATTTCGCTTCGCTAGCCCACAGTCCGTCTTCAAAATACTTGTAAAACTTTTCTTTCGTTAAACCATTCAAGCGTAAAAAGCTGTACGCTTCCGCAACATGAATTCGGTGAGTGTGTCAAGTCAATGAAAACAATTTTTTTATAACAATCGGTACCTACGTCAATTACTGCATTCAAGTTTTCTTTCAAAAGAGGGTCTCTGTATTTAGTAAATCTATTTGTTTTTATAACTTTGTATATAATCTTTGCAGGACAATCTTTGTTTCGCTGACTTGTGCTTTCGTTTTTGCGGTTTTTATTTTTTTTGCTGTGATGACAAAGAAAATCTTTTCTATAATGAAGCATCTGCAAAATTGCATAATTTGCGTTTTTGGAGCAGCAGAAAACTCGTTTATCCACTGCATACACTGTTCATCGTAGTCTGGAGAAATTACTTTGGTACGCAAAACTATTTCGTATTCATTCTCCTTCTTCTACGTTGGGGTTTGGAACCTTCGGCAACATGCACTAAAACAGAGTTTTATCCACAATACCGAAACAGAATATTTGCACTCGACGCGCGTTTCGCTAACCATGTTAGCATCATCAGGAGATGATTAAAACTAAAATTTAAATCTACCTAACTCCCTTTTATACTACTGTTTGCTTAATCAAGCGGAACTAAAAAGAACCAATCCTGGGATCCCGCTAGTCACGCTTGATCAACCAATACAATGGACTATACGGAATAGGCCCTCTATCTCTATTTAAACTATTCTTACATTTAATAATTTCCATACTTTCATATGCGTCTAATAATCCCCTATCAGTTATATTATGAATTAATTTTAAATTTTTAATTGTTATTCTATGATTATTATCAAAAGCATGCTCGGCAACACTTGATTTCTCTGTTCTACCATACTTTAAACGAGCTATATGTTCTTTGAATCTCGTCTGTATAGATCTTCTAGTTTGCCCAACATATTTTTGGTTACAATCCATACATCCAATTTCATATATTCCACTTCTTTCTAATATTTCAATTTTGTCCTTTGGACCGCCTAATAATTTCTTAATGTTAAACTGAGTCTGGTATACTAATTTTAAACCTACTTCCTTAAAAACTTTTTGGAGTCCTCTAGTATACTGAGGATTATACGGTATCGAAACGTATTTTGTATTTTCATCCTGATTAACGAAAGAAGTGGAATCACGAATGGTCTTTCTAAACAAATGCCTATTAATTAGTTTAGTTATTAAGTTAGTATTAAAACCATTAACTTTCGCTATATTCCTAATCGTTTCCTTTTCATTATTAAATCTTTCTCTGCTAAGAGGAAAGTTAACCAAACGGTGTACTAAAAAATGAAAGCTGGCCATTTTATGTTGGTCGCAGTGGAAGGAGTCATTAGGAATATATCGGTTAGTGGCAGTATTTTTTCTATAAATATCAAATTCTAGTGTGTTATTATCGTTCCTAATCACTAAAGTATCCAAAAATGGTAGCTGGCCATTGTTCTCGACTTCATAAGTAAATTTAATGGTGGAGAAACGGTTGTTTAGTTTTGTTACAAAATCTTCAACACTAGCGGTTTTTGTGTCGAAAATCGCGAAAATGTCATCCACATACCTGTACCATACCCTTGGAAAATATTCGAACTCCTCACTGATTTCATTTTCAAATTTACTCATAAATAGGTTAGCTAAGAACGGCGATAAACAGTTACCCATTGCCGCGCCTTCAAGTTGTTGATAATAGTTATTTTTGTATTGGAAATAATTTTGATCCATGCAAAGTTTGGTTAAAGTTAAATATTCTTGTTTGATTTCGTTATCAAAACTATTCATCTCAAGTAATTCACCAAGGTATTGCAAGGTCTGTGGGATTGGTACACTAGGGAACAATGAGCTAACATCAAACGAGATTAAAATTTCACCTTCATTAACAATCGTGTCTTTAATTTTGTTTATAAAATCTAAGGAATTTGTACTCCTGAATTCTGTTGTTTTATAGGTAAATTTTCAAACTGGTTTGCTAGCCACTTGGATATATTATAAGTTGGCGATCCTATTGCCGAGACTATGGGACGCATTGCCGTCCCAGGTTTATGAATCTTGGGAAGACAATATAGTTTCGGCATAGTAGGATTACTTACAGATAATTTGTATCTAATTTGATCAGAAATAAGGTTGCTACATTTCTTCAAAGTGTTTTTAACTTGTGTTACCATCTTAGATAATGGATTCTTTGAGATTCTGTTATAGGGCCCGGATTCTATTAAATTATCAACCCGTTGAAAATATTCGCTTTTGTCTAATATAACAACCTTATTACCTTTGCCAGCTTTTAGATAGAAAACATCTCTCTCCTTCAATCTCTTGATTAAACTTTTTCCTTTTCCAGCTCGAGGGTTAACATTATTATTAATTACATTTTTTGAGATCTGATTTCTGCATGCTTCTCTAACAAATCCTTTAGTAGAGTCAGGAAGATGTTGAATAGAGCTTTCTATATTACCTACAATATCAAGTAAGTTATCCCTTGGTGGAGGCAATGCAAAATTCAGACCCTTGTTTAAAAGATCCAATTCAGCTTTATCAAAAGATTGAGAAGATAGGTTTTCTACCATGTTTACGACTTCCTGAGAACTATCAGACTTAGGTTTCATTTTCCTAAGTTTCTTAAGTTTTTTATTGACGGATGACATTTTCTTGATGTATTTTGTATCAATTACTCACACAACTTATAAATTTACACGTAGCATCAAACTTTTTTTATTATCTCTTCCATTACGCGAGAGTCAACAGAAATTATAATACGAGAAATAACGAGAAACAACGAGAAATATTACAAAATTATTGCACCAATAATTATAAACTTCAAAATTGATGGATATGCCAACGGATAGTGTCAGTGTGCGCTGGCCTAATAGGAAACGCGACGTCAGATATAGCTTAACAAATTCTATATGATTAGCGCTCCATGTAGCGGTAACCACATAGGAAACGGAAAATTGCAACCCGCATATAGTCAAAACCGATCTTATCGTGCGGGTTCAAAGGTCACAATTTTCAGTAAAAACTTCATTCGTGGCAGATTTTGCATGTAAAATCTGTCAAAGGAATGACATTTAATGAAAAATGTGACCTTTGGACCCGCACGATAAGACTGGATCTGACTATATGTTATACTACAATCGCCAGGATGTAAGTTCTGAACAATATGTGTTGTGTAGGGTCTAAACTTATATTTTTTTTTAATATTTGCTGGGCTCTGCTTTTAATGACCACAATTTCTGGTTCAATGGCCTTACATGATGTTGATGGATTTGCCTCTACTACGGCTAAAACATTGGTCTCATCTATTTCTACCTTATAGTATGCTTTTGGTTTCGGCCGCGTAAATGATCCATGATTAATTAAATTATTTTTTTCTCCGATTGACAGCAAATATTAATTTTGCAGACCCATATCAATCAGCAAAGTATTACTTTTTCTGTCCAGGCAGCAAAGTAAGTACTTTGCTGCCTAGGCAGCAAAGTGATTAGTCTCCATGGGAATAAAACGTCTGACATAAGTTGTCAAACTATAATTATTATGGACATATATATTTCCATAGCAACCAACCGTTCCAACAATTGCGATTTCTATCAAATTTTGTCTTAATTTATAACTACAGGAAAAATAAAAAGATTGTGGGAATTGTAATAATTTGCAAATATACAATATACATATATCATTATAAACAATCGGAGAAAAAATTATATGTTCAACTCGGCAGCAAAGTAGATTGACTGCCTTAGCTGAATTCCTAGCCTCGCTACGCTCGGCTATGAACTATCAGCCGCGGCAGTCAATCTACTACTTTGCTGCCTAGTAAAACAAATAACTATTAAATATAGAAAACCGATCAGAGAAAGGTTGTCTTCTTCCGGATATCTATAATAAGTATAAAGACACACAATAATACAAAATAATTAGGGGCTGAATTAAGAAAATGTCTACCTGTTAAGATAAAGTGCTAAGATCTCATGCGAATTTTCGTTGGATTGTATGTAGCAGACCAACATATTGTCACGACTAACAACCATCCGAACGTTTTTGTGCTACCCTATAGAACTAGCCGCCGCGCCGTACCGCGCGCTTCTCTGTCTGTATGAATCATCGCCCGGCCGGCCGCGAAGTTTCAGGATCGCTGGAATTATTTCGATGGCCTCGTCGAGATCATATAGAGTGGCCTCGGAATACTTCCCGAATATTCGTGATAGATTTGAGATTATATATAAGCAGACCTAAGGCGAATGTTAGTTAGTTAGTTGAGTTAATCATTGAGTGTTGAATAGATATTAGTTGTAAAGTTATAAGAGTAGTTTAGAGTGTTAAATTGTGTACAGTGGTAGTGAATAAAGAGAGTATTAGTTGAAAATAGCAGAGTTGTAATTCTGTTAAGAACCCACGAGAAAAACGAAACATTTGGTGTCAAAAGTCGGATTGTGAAGGGACTGGACCTGCGAAATATTTTTCGAGGAAAGAAGAAGTACAAGTACGTCAACGAGACCGTTTGATTGGTGGATTCTGGTAAAAGTTTATAACATTCTATGGTCAATACAAGGCAACAAACGGCAGAAATGGAGCAAATTAATAAAATGTTGGTCGATTTCATGGAAAATCTAAATGCTGAGAGACAAATAGAACAGAACCGGCTGCAGAAAAATTTTCAAGATCAAGAAGATAAAAAGCAAGCGGATCGGGAAGAGGATGAACGTAGAAGGCAAGCGGATCGGGAAGAAGATGAACGTAAAAGGCAAGCAGAACAGGACCGGCTGCAGAAAATTTTTCAAGATCAAGAAGATAAAAGGAAAGAAGAACAAGACCGGCTTCAGAAAACTTTACAAGATCAAGAAGATAAAAGGCAAGCGGAACGGGAAGAGGATGATCGTAGAAGGCAAGCAGAACAGGACCCGCTTCAGAAATAGATGCTTGATGTGATTGTAGGCGAGCAAGGAAAATTACAGAAAATATTGGACGGGCAAAATGAGAAATTTGAAAAAGAAGTAAACAATATACAAAAAGAAGTAGAAGACGTACAGAAAGAAATGAAGAATCTACAAGCAGAATTTGCCAAACTAAAAAATCAAGAATCCACCGAGAGGCTATTCGCCACAGGACAACATATCAAACCTCCAGCTTATGACGGTCAAACATCCTGGACAATGTACAAAAGACAATTTGAAGCCGCGGCTGTTGCCAACGGTTGGAATAATGAAGAAATGGCTACATCACTAGTGGTAGCGCTTCGTGGATCTGCCCTGGAACTACTGCAGACCATTCCCATCAGCCAACAAGGGAAATAAGACATACTTGTAGCTGTCCTGGAGAGAAGATTTGGAGACCAACACCGAAGACAACTGTATCAGGCACAAGTAAAGTTTCGGCATCAGAAGCATGGTGAAAACTTGCAAGAATTTGAGGCAGACATTAGACGTCTCATTCAATTGTCCTACCCGGGAGCGACAGAGGAATTTCAAGAGGAACTTGCTGCCCAATATTTCGTGGATGGTATCAGAGATCCAGAAATCCAGAAAATGCTACGCCTAGCTAAATTTGATAACAGCAGTGAAGCTTTGGGTCGAGCCCTAGAAATCGAAGCGGCCTGTAACATCTCCAAGCCAAAAATCAGAGCCGTATCCATCCAGGAAGAAAAGGCGACAAACAGCTGTGAATTAAATGAGATGGGTGAAATTTTGAAGAAATTAACGGAAGTTCTTCAGGCCACGGCGAGATTCCGGGAGCCAATGGAAGATAGGCCACGTAACCGAAATACATCAAATCAGTGCTATAGATGTGGCAGGACTGGGCGTTTCAAAAGAGACTGCCGAGTACAACTACGGTCTAGATCTCCATCCAGAGACGCTAGGGCCCCCAAGTCAAATCAGGAAAACTTCAATTAGTCAACATTGCGGGGCGGGTGTTGGCTAAAGAAGATAAAGCCCCCAGGATCGTCTCCATAAAAAGCCTAGGAAAAGCCGCCGACAGTCTAACAATTACAGGAAAGATCAACGGAACGGAACAATTACTGTTGACACTGGTGCGGCGGTATCTTTGATAAGGTTCAACAGGGTAAATAGAGTAGAAGTTCTACCCATATCAAAGAATGTAGTTTTACGTACAGTTACCGGTGAAACAGCTGCAGTACTTGGGGAAATGGATATCGAACTTCAACTGGGACGAATTAAATTACACCACACAGTGTTAGTCGCCGACATCGAAGACGAATTTATTTTGGGGATGGATCTCATCGGTAAACATGGATTCTCTTTTGACAACAAGCTTAATCTTCTGAAGTTTGGCACCGAAGAGTTCATCCTTAACAAAACAGATGATGGCACACCGACTAAAGTAGTGGTGGCATGTACTGTCAGAATAAGCGGAAATACCGAGCAGATAATTTTTGGGAAATTGGAGAAGGATTTTGTAGGCTGCATCGGACTTAGCCAACACCACGATTTGCCTTGCAAACACCTCGTAGGCAAAGCCCTAGTCAAAACCGACGAAGAAATACCGATAAGGATAGCAAATATTTCATCCAATTCCATCAAAATTAATAAAGGAGATGTGATAGCCACTTGCGAGCCGGTGCAGTGGGTAACCAGTTGCGAAACGCAGAGAAGTAACACCCTCGACAAACCCTAAGGAAGTCCTAGAACATTTCCAGAAGTCGTGGCATCATCTGTCTTCCGAAGAACTGAAAAGAGCTACACAATTTATCAAAGAGCAGAGCACAGCCTTTGAAAGAAAAAAATGGCACTACTGGAAGAATGAACATCATAAAACATAAAATCGACACTGGAAGTGCTCACCCCATACGGCAGCATCCTCGGAGGCTACCAGTGACGAAGCAGCAAGAGGTTACCACATTAGTCAACAAAATGCTTGACGATGGAATTATTGAGGAATCATCAAGCCCATGGTCGTCTCCTGTTGTCTTAGTCACCAAGAAGGATGGAACTACCAGATTCTGCGTGGACTATAGAAAGCTCAATGACGTCACCAAGAAAGACAGCTATCCACTTCCCAGGATTGACGACACGTTGACGACACTAGCAGGATCTCATTGGTTTTCAACACTCGACTTAAAGAGCGGCTACTGGCAAGTAGGCATTGACGAACAAGATAAGGAAAAGACCGCATTTTCTACCGGAAGTGATTTATATCAGTTTAGAGTTATGCCCTTCGGACTATGCAATGCCCCCGCTACTTTTGAGCGTCTTATGGAGGTTGTTCTACGAGGCCTCACTTGGAAGACATGCCTGGTCTATCTTGATGATATAATGGCAATGGGAAAAACTTTCGAAGAGCACCTACAAAACTTGCATGAAGTTTTTACTAGAATCAAGAATGCTCAGCTCTTACTGAATCCAAAGAAATGTTTTCTTTTCCAACAAAAAGTTGAATTTCTCGGGCATGTCGTGTCATCAGAGGGAATCCAAACCGACCAAAGGAAGATTACAGCAATCAAGGACTGGCCTCGTCCTCGCGACAAACATGAACTACGGAGCTTCCTTGGACTATGTACTTATTATAGAAAATTTGTTGAAGGATTTGCAAATATAGCTGCACCTCTACATAAGCTCACTGAAGAACGAGCAAATTATAACTGGGATCATAACTGCGATTCTGCGTTCAGGAAGTTAAAAGCGGTTCTATATTCTAGTCCAATATTAGGATATCCGGAACAAAAGAGTAAATTTGTATTGGACACAGATGCAAGCAACACCGGCATCGGAGCAGTTTTATCGCAAGTACAAGCAGGAGAGGAACTAGTTATCGAATACTACAGTCGAACACTTTCGAAACCTGAACGTAACTACTGTGTAACTCGAAAAGAGCTTTTAGCAATAGTACGGTCTGTTGAGCATTTCCATCAATATCTATATAGGCAAGAATTTCTGATAAGGACTGATCATGCAGCACTTAAATGGCTTTTGGATATGAAACAGCCTGAAGGACAGGTAGCCAGGTGGCTTGAAAAGTTACAACAATATAACTTTAAGGTTAAGCACAGAGCAGGGAGATTGCATAATAATGCAGATGCTTTATCCAGAAGACCATGCGCGGATAATTGTAAGCATTGCCAAAGAGTAGATCAACGAGAAGGAATTACTCCGATTAGGCTAATGAAACTTGAGGTTGATCAGCAGTGGACCACCGAGCAACTTAAAAAGGATCAGCTTGAAGATAGTGAAATAGCACTATTGCTAAGAGCCAAAGAAGAACAGCAACCAAGACCAAGCTGGAGCGAGATATCAAATAAAGGACTTGCTTTTAAAACTCTGTGGGCTCAGTGGGACTCCCTGGTGGTGGAAAATGGACTTCTTAAACGAGCCTGGGAAAGCGCCGATGGCAAAGTAGTGAAGACACAGTTAGTGGTACCAAGTAGGAAGATATCGGAAGTTCTGGAAGAAATTCAGAATGGAAAGTCTGGTGCTCATCTCGGAGTGAACAAAACGATTGACAAGATTCGCGACAGACTTTACTGGGTCAACTACAGCCAGGATGTGAAATCGTGGGGTCGGCAGTGCTCAATCTTTGCCGCAAGCCAAGGACCCAAAACAAGATCTAGGGGCAAAATGAAACAGTATAATGTGGGCCTACCGTTTGAACGTATCGCCATTGACGTAGCTGGCCCTTTTCCAGAAACAAATAATGGTAACAAGTACATTTTAGTGGCAATTGACTACTTCAGTAAATGGCCTGAAGAAGTCTTTGCAATCCCCAATCAAGAAGCTGTTACCATAGCAGAGGTCCTTGTGAATAACCTATTCAGCAGATTTGGTGTTCCGTTAGAGCTGCATTCAGATCAAGGACGCAACTTCGAATCCAAGGTTTTCCAGAAAGTCTGTGAATTACTCAACATCCATAAAACACGGACTACCGCCTTACATCCACAATCAGACGGCATGGTTGAGAGGTTTAACAAGACCATTGAAGAACATTTGTCAAAGGTCGTAGATGAACATCAGAAGGATTGGGACCAACACATACCACTATTTTTAATGGCATATGGATCAGCAGTTCATGACACGACAAGACTAACACCAGCCATGATTTTATTTGGAAGAGAACTCCGCTTACCCTGCGACCTATTATTCGGAACGCCAGACAACCAGGATATGGAAATTCAAAACTACGCGGACTCCCTTAAGGAAAAGTTACTATACATCCATGAATTAGCCAGAGAAAACACGGAGAAAGCCAGTGACCGAATGAAGACACGATATGATCTCAAAGCTAATTCTATGGGATTTCAGATGAACGATAAAGTCTGGTTATATAATCCGCAAAGGAAGAAAGGAAGATCTCCCAAGATAACGCCAGTATGGGAAGGACCCTATACAGTCATCAAAAGAATTAATGACGTTGTGTATAGAATTCAGCGTAGTCCCAGAAGCAAACTGAAAGTTGTTCACCTCGACAGACTGAAATCATACCACGGACATGCAGTATCTGATCGGGACGATCAGGTTTAAGAGGGAGGCAATGTCACGACTAACAACCATCCGAACGTTTTTGTGCTACCCTATAGAACTAGCCACCGCGCCGTACCGCTCGCGTCTCTGTCTGTATGAATCATCGCCCGGCCGGCTGCGAAGATTCAGGATGCTGGAATTATCTCGATGGCCTCGTCGAGATCATATAGAGAGGCGTCGGAATACTTCCCGAATATTCGTGATAGATTTGAGATTATATATAAGCAGACCTAAGGCGAATGTTAGTTAGTTAGTTCAGTTAATAATTGAGTGTTGAATAGATATTAGTTGTAAAGTTATAAGAGTAGTTTAGAGGGTTAAATTGTATACAGTGGTAGTGAATAAAGAGAGTATTAGTTGAAAATAGCAGAGTCGTAATTCTGTTAAGAACCCACGAGAAAAACGTAACAATATCAGACTTTTCAAAGTTCTGATATATTCCCATTTCGGTAATTTTTTTAAACAGAAAATACAATTTTAAGCCTATAACTTGCCAGTCAACCTTAAATATTATTTTAACAAGCGATCTGACATATTGTCATTTTCTTTTGTTTACAAAATTTTCTGTTGTCATAGCTTACTATTAAATGACATAATGTATTTGGAGAAAACTGTAGTTTGAATAAACTAGTTTTAAAAATAAATATATACATTATATAGTTTTGGCAAGCCCAGAAAAAGCCTACTTTAACTAGTTAAAAATATACAGGGTGTTCCATTAAAAAACATATGTTTGCTTTATAACTTTAAAACGAATTGCACAAGAAAAAACAAACTAAGCTACTGGATTCTACGGAAAAAGTTCTATAAGAATACATTTTCAGCTATCTAATAAGTTAAAAGACAACTGAGATTTTCAAATTTTCAAATTCACCCGGTATCTCAAACACTACTATGAAATTTTTGTTGACTACATGTTTAGTTTCACAAAAAAGTGTCGCGAAACCGCAACCCTCTATCTTTAAAATTAAGCAAGATACCCCGTAAAAGTGTAAAAAAAATGGACACCCTGTACATTCAGCACGATGGTTTTTGTTTTTATGTCAGCATACCCTTACAATTACCTGCAACAGAATTTGACGCTATTGTAGCAAGCTGAACTCAATACTAAATGTAATTGTTTTCATATAGAGCTGCTTGCTATGAAGCAATAACGGCATTAATTGCTATAAAAATCGATAGATTTAGCTGATACTTGATGGAAATTCATTGCAAACTTTTGAAAGGAAAACAACGAAGTTTTTACTCTTAGCACAATCTTAGTTAGTCCGTTTGAGAAAGGCACCGTGTGCCGAAAGACGTGTCACTGTTAATAAAAATAAATTGTGGAAATTTTTACAATTTCGTTGTTTTCCTTTCAAAAGTTTGCTATAAAAATGTTGAATGCTAGTGTCAAATAACTCTTTTATGCTCGAATATTATGGAAGGTACGTAATTTTTGATAACGCCTATGGTTTATTGTGTCTTTGCATTGTCAAACATTTCTCAGTAGACTATAGTCCTCACTTAGGGATCAGTAACACTAACTTCAATAATTAATATTCAAATTAAATTAATATAAAAATAACAATATACAAGCTATGGACGTAATTTGGCAATACCGTATATAGTGGCTATAATCTAAAAATATATTAGCAAATAACAAATAAGGAGTTATCAGAGATTTATATTATTTATGTTTACATCCAAATGTCAAGTCAATTCAATAATGTAGCCATACTAAAAAGAATTTTAGCACATTTATATAACAAAACAATCTATATGTATCTTTGAACTTACCCAGGGGTCCTCAGTTCTTTGCGCTAACATGACTAAAGTATTAACTTGATCACCATCTAAAGCATAATAAATGGCAGATTGTAATTTACTAGGGGGCCTATTATCTCTGGACTCTCTCTCGATGCAGCTTTCCTCTTGCTGTATTGTAGTACCTAAAATAGTTACATTTTAGAACTATGCTTTATTTATTGATAAACATTAAGATACAAGAGGATAATTCAATACAGCACGGCGCAGTTTATAAGCAAGAATCATAATTTAAACTTTTTCTTCGAAATCTACCGCAATTGTTTTTTAAAGCCACTGCAAAAAGCGCCAATTTCTAGCATCAAAGCTGTCAAAAATCGTACAGCGGCATTAAATGCTGAATTGAATTAACACAATTTTCCATTTTTCATTCCTCAAGCCTTCTCTGAAACGTGCACATTAATGTTATTTAAACTGATACCAATAGTGTTCATACTAATATATAATCAGGGCCGTCGCCAGAATAAAATCTCAACTTTGATTCTGAATTGATGTGCTTGACTTAAGCAGCATCAATTCAGAATTAAAGTACAAACACAAAAAACACTTAAACCAATTTTTATAAAATGCATATATTCGAAGCCATTCATTAAATAGAAATTGTAACCTCATTTGATCTTGACCAAATCTACATATCATTGTTTATAAAACTGAATTTATTCTTGAGTACGTTTTACCTCTGTCCACTTAACAAGTATGACTCAGACAAGCTATTTTCCGATATACTTGATCGGAATCATGTTTTAATTTGTGGGCATTCAACACTTTTGTAATATATTTCACCAAAATACGTATCAGCATTATTTCCCCCTCCACCTCCTTGCCGACGGCCATGTGTATAATTAACAAAACAATTCGTAAATATTGGGCTTAATTTATAAATATTAAAAATATAAATATTTCTGGGTTAAATAACTACAAAACTTACAATATTTTCCCCTTTCTTCACAATTACTACTATGAGGTCCAGGCCAGCACATTCTTGCTTCGACATCAATCTTTGCTCCATGTTTAAGAAGGACTTCCACACATTCTTCATGACTACCAAACAAAATCCGACAGTTACAAAACATGTGACATTTCAAAAATCAAATTAATTACTAATTATGAAAATGCTAGACAGCAACCCTGTGAATATAGAGCGACACTACCTTGATTCAATGCAACAATAACTACAATCACTGCTCACTTTAACCGCTTAAGGATTTACAGTACAGTTGTGATTTTAGGTGATAAAGTGATTTGGGTAATGAAGATTTTGTTTCCTTAAAGAATAGGTGTTTCTAAATAATAGTGTTGCAAGAATTTTGATTCGTATGCTTTTAAAAAACCATGACATCTGAAGAACTTTTATCTTTCTAACCTTCACCTGAATCTCAGCTGAATCTATAAGCTCTCAATCTCAAAAGAAAAGCAAGTTAAAGCAAAAAACAAAAATTTAACAGGTTAAAAAAAATTATTTATTTTTAGAAATACGAATTATGGTTACGAAATTTCATAAACTCATTTAGATATTACGAAATACCTTAAAAATTAAACATATCTTTAAAGATAGACTTATGTTTAAGGAATTAGATAATCCCACTCATCTATCAATTTAATTACGTCTGTTTATGTATATTTCTTTGCAGTAGAGTTTCTGATGTTTTAGGAATATCGCCGGTCACTGTGCAAAGGATGTGTTCCAGAAAGATCTCGATTTTAAAACCAAGACAACTGTCGCTATTATTCCCACTCGCGGCGACGCGCATATGCCATGTATGCCAAAGGTAATCAATCTATAGTTAACTTTTTTAAAATTATTTATTCAATTATTTTGGTTTTATTGTAGGTGCACATCTCAAACTGCATCTATTGCAAACGAATCTGATAAATATTGATGGAGTGCAGATATTCACTACATCCTTGGCAAAGTGTAGGAGATAATTATTGTAATTTAAGTGGTGAAAATGTACCATCTCTAAGAGGAAGTATCTAATGGAACAGCCACAAATTGCAGAAAAACAGCTGCTGAGATTGCAAACGCAATGACTTTTGCTTTTAAATCACTTATATTTTATTTATAGTAAGGAAGCCTCCCGAAAAAGCTGGCAGGACGATAATCTCAACACTGTTGGAAAAATGACTGCAGAAGATTCTAAGTATATTGTTTTACAGTCTCAGAAGATGAATTCGTTGAAAATGATAAGTCTAATATTCAAGAGTAGAGGGAGTAGTATCACTGAATATTCAGTCAAGAAGAAATAAGACAGATGAACTGACTCTGTTTTGGACAGCATTAATTATCCCAATCTCGTAATGTTGTGCGAACACTGGATTAAACCAGATGAAGCATTTGCTTTGCCACACTATTCTGTGGTTGACACGTTTTGCCATACAGCAATGCTGCATGGAGAAACATCTAAAATAATGAGTTTTCTAAATTCTATGGTTTTAAGAGTGTTTTCCAATTCAGCGATCTTTTGGAAGAGAGGGAATTTGAAATGTCCGCGGTATTATTGTTTTAGGCTTAAATTGTATGTTTTCTGTATATATAGATCTCCGACCGGAAAGGTAGATAACTTCTTAGCTAAGTTGGAGATTTTATTGACGCGACTTCCTTCTGATTCTTATATAAAGTCCGATGATTTTAATATAAATTTTTTGGACTGTTGTAATACAACAGGATTTGTTCAGGTCATTCGACTTGCGTATGCATGTTACTGAGCCTACACGTAATACAGCTTATTCAGCAACCTTAATTGGTTATCTTTTTTCAAATCTAGTCATTGATCAGGGTCATTGTGATGTTATGCCCGCAGGTTTATCCGATCACAAAGCAGTAAATGTATTTTTCTATTAAAAAAAAACGGTGTAAATAAATAGCCAAAAGGAGGGGCAGGTTGTTTACAAGACGAAATTATGGTAGGTTCTCGCAAAGGTTTGCTGACTCGGACTGGCAGGCAGTGTATTTGGCTGCGGATCCGTTAAAATAATTTCATTTAATGCTGGTCAATATCTTTAACTATTCTTTCCATTAAAAAAACATTAAACGTAAAATTAGGAAGCCTTGGATTACTAGAGGTTTAAAAACTTTGGCAACAAATATGCGAGCTCTTCATTACATTAGAAAATTCTACTTTTATGATCCAACATTTCAGGCATACTTCAGTAGATATAGGAGAATATATAGGGTACTTTTAAAAACAGCAAAACAGATTTATTACACGAATAGAATAAATCATTTTAGTAACAAACAAAAGGAAGCATGGAGAATTGTGAATAAACTACGGGGAAAAGCTAGAAATATTCATGTAGAATCTAGATTATTTTTGTTTTTTTATGGCAGTGGCACACACCCCAAAGGGAGATCCTATGGCGTTCGACGAGCGGTATAGGTGCGAAGATGATGACTGACACGGATCTTAAATAGTTGTAGGTTGTAATTAGGGGGAAACAGATGTCCTGGGACTGAGTTACACAGTGATGCAGTGCGCCAGACAAAAGAGTTCTTATAAAGCGAGGTTCTAGGTGTTTTCAGTTGTACGACGAACTGGTGTTCTCTTGCCGTCTGTCATGACTGTCTGAAGGCGTTGCTGGGGGCGAGATGAGGCGGGCCAAATCCTGGGAACATCTGCTGTGAAAGTATCTGTAAAACAGGAACATCTCGGCCATATGCTGCGGTTTTCCAGACTATCCAGATTCCAGGTCAACTCCAGGTCGCCGACGAGATGCACAGCTCTCTTCTGAATGGAATCCAGCAGCTTTAGGGTGTGCTTTGATGCGGCACCCCAGATGTATGAGCAATATTCTAAGCACGGTCTTATAGAGCCAGAGCAACTGCTGCGGTGTATACAGTTTTTTGTTGCGAAATATCGGACCAACCTTCTGGAAGGCTGATTTTGCGATGTTAGCAACGTGGTCATGCCAGGACATATTACTGTTGACCGAGACACTCAGCAGTCCTATTGACGAGGATGAAGGAATGGTCGATCCTGTCAGAACCCGCCGTATTAGCCGTCTTGGTAAATGTGGCTGCTTGGATCTTTGCCGCATCGAATTGAACCAAATTTCTGTCGCCCCAAATTTGAACTTTCTCCAGGTCTTCATTAATTGCTGTAATCTGCGCTTGTCTGCGGTGATAAGTCTCAGTTGCTGATAAAGGTTTTTCTGATCTAAATTGGGAGACAAGGGTACAGTACTGCAAAACTGTAAACAGGATTATTCGTTTCGGTCAGCAGATCATTAATATAGATGTGGAACAGAGTTGGTGAAAGTATTGCGCCCTGAGGCACGCCTGCGTTAATGGTGAATGTATCTGAGATGTGTCCATCAACTGCAACGTGCAGAGATCGGTTCTTAAGGAAACTGGCAAGCCAGCTGCAGAGAGAGGCTGGCGCACAGTGGAACGAGCTTATGGGAGAGCTTGGACATCGAATTTTTTGCACAGATTTTTTTTACTACTGTATTGATTTGAATCATTTATGCCTGGTTTGAAAGGTAACACAAATGACTTTTAAGTGCTTTCAATAAAATGTAACGCCATTCTAATTTCGCGATGGCGGACATAGCCAAACAAGGTGTTATGATGGTGGCCAGTTATAGGCTTGGGGGACTTATATTTTGATAAATTTTGAACGAACGAATAGTTTATACTGTCACGACTAACAACCATCTGAACGTTTTTGTGCTACCCTATAGAACTGGCCTTGCAGCATACCGCTTCTCTGTCTGTATGAGTCATCGCCCGCCGGGTGGCCGCGAAGATTCAGGAACGCTGGAATTATCTCGATCGAGTCATATAGAGTGGCTTCGGAATACTTCCCGAATATTTGAGATTATATATAAGGAGCAGACCTAAGCCGAAAGATAGTTAGTTAATCATTGAGTGTTGAATTGGAAAGAGATATTAGTTGTAAAGTTATAAGAGTAGTTTAGTGTGGTTAATTGTACACAGTGGTAGTGAATAAAGAGAGTATTAGTTTAAAATAATAAAGTTGTAATTTCGTTCTAACAATATTGTCGCGAGTATTCGTGATGACAGTTCTTTTAATTTTTTCTTAATGCCTCCACCAACCTGTCATCATACGTTTGAATCGCGATGCCACGCCTTACTCAGCGTGCAGGGGTATAACTCCGATGGTAGTACGGGATTCTTTACGTAAGGTGAGAAGCGAAGATAAAGAAAGCACTTAAAACAATAAAGTATATTAGGTAAACTTAATGAGAAAAGATTAACAATGTGTATTGGTCAAAGACCCAACGATAGAGTTTTAACAGCGTTTACTGGTCAGAAACTTAATGAGACTAGCCTATACCCAATTATTAAGGTGCGCATGCTTTCTCGACTTGAGATATGTTTTATGAATTGTTTATAGGTCTTTTTGGTCACTGCTTTGTAAATTATCTTATGTTGTGTTGCGTTTTATTTAATGTTAAGGTATCTAAGAGCACTTGGACACTACACTTTGAACTACTTGACAGACTACTTAGAAACTTTACTCGAAGAACTTTGACAGACTCGACTTTTCTACTGTGGTTAATGAAACCCCTAGTCTTAGCAGTCGATGTGCCTAACCAAGAACTAGGTTTGGGGTAGGAAAAGGATTATAACTTTAGCAATCATGTGACTAACCAAAGAGAGGATTGAACCAAAAGCAGTCATGTGACTAACCCTGGAGCTGGTTTAGGTGAGACCAAAAGTCTGACGAACTGAAGGTTTGCCAGTGTATTTATATTAGATAAATTGCTGATCATTGCATGCTTAAGGTTCATAATCGCTCCCGTTGACTGCTCGCGTTGTTTATAGTTTGCTTTTAATGTTTATTAAATAATTCCCAAGTTCAAGTTCAAACTTGGGACAGGGTGATAATTAGTTAATAGCTTTATGAATTATTATATTTGACAATATGAAGGTGTTTTCAAAAATCCATAGTTTATGAGACCATAATATGGTCATATATAGTATGTCTGCTTAAGTTTGCACCATATGGAAAACTTTTTTATTATTAATTTTACGACAAAAGTTATTCTTTATAAAAAGTTGTAACAGTTCGATTTTGTCAATGTCAAATTTTTAAAAAATTTCATTTATATGCTGCATTTAGGGAAAAAGATTTTGCATGCATCGGTTTATTAATTCCAAATTTATTAATTTGATCGTTTGAAAATGCGACTTTTCTAATATGAATTAACCATATTTTAAGTATAGGTTGGCTATATATTTGTATTAGCATATATAATCCGTTGTGACTATTTATTTTAGTTGATAAGCGATGCACAATATTATTAGGATAACTTGGCTTGATTTGCATTTTATTATCATGAACAGCCAGCGAATCGATTTATATTTTTCAGAATTTTGTTAGTGAAGCCTGTAAAAAAACGCTGTATTTGACTCGTTGATCCCTATTTTAATAGCAGTTTTTGTGACCTCCGTGACAGAGTAATAGGAATGTACTGCTTGTCGTAGGATCGGCTGTCGATTTAAATTTTTAAAAGTTTATCGTTTTGTTAGGACATATTCTTTGGTATTTCTTGAATCCTTCAATTTCGGTGAATTAACCGTGACCTCCGCCGTCATTTATCATCATAATAAGCGAGAATTAAGGCGTTTATTGTTTTGAAATTACTCCCCGTATCGATATCGCTCAGCGTGTTTCAGTCCATTCCTACTTCTTAATCGGAAATAAGCCAAGGCAAATTGACGAAAACGGTCGAGAGTTCCTTCTAGTTCGATCGTTTGGCAAGGAGAGAAGCTTTCTTAAAATACAGTCGTAGAGACTCAACATTTTATTGTGATTCAATTCTACCCTTTCTTTGCGGATTTGATGTGTTGATTTTCTGTTTGTGTTTTAACACGACAGATTAGTTGGGATATAGATTCTGCTGTATTAGGTAAGCACTTTCTCTGAATTTCTTTTTCTATTGCCTGTGAAGAGCCTCAACGCCATGATGCTAATGGTTTTTTTTTCATTATTTATAGAGGCTTCCACGTTCGTCATACAAGACCGAGACCGTCGAATCTCTCATAGTTCACCCTCACGTACAATTGAGGTAATTATTGCCATCGTTTTGCCTAAATTAATGATTTAATTGCTTATCTGTGTTACCTTTTTTGTGTGCAAATACCGCTATTTGCTTTTCTCACATGTTATCTTATCTACTCCATTTTATCTAATCCGCAACTTTAATTTTGATCATATGGGGAAGTTTATATTTTCTTTTAGGAGTGATTCATACCTATCTTTTTATATTCAAGTTGTCAGAACCTTAGTATCTCTTTTATTTGCTGATTGCATTTTTTTTGTCTGGGGAAAATTTGTTTTATAAAGAAGATGTATTTATGCAAGAGGGGGGGGGGGTCTATGATTTTCATTAAAGTAAGGGAGCTTCTTTAATGCGCACTGGATTATTTCAGGATTTTTTTCTGGAGAGCCGGAAGCTTTATTGAAGGGCCACAACTTTTTCTGGAGGGCCAGAAGCTTTATTGAAAGGCCACAACTTTTTCCGGAGGGATACAAGCTTTCTAGGAGGTCCACCGCGCATACCAGTAGGCAACTGCCTTTACCTGCAGTTGGATTATCTGCATCTCTATCCTAGTGAGTGCAGGCCGCCTTGCCCGCAGCACATCTATACATCTTGACACTGAGCACTAGAGATCTCGTCCAGATCTTCCCCTCAGGGCCAGCGAGAGGCAGTACCTGAGGTATTTTAAGGTGCCCGGCGCCTCCACCAGAGTTCGACGACTGAATTTGGGTATTCTACTGAAGCTTTATGTCGTTTCCTTTCATTAAAATAAATCAAACATTGAACGCCGAGTTCTGAGGTAGCTCATTAACCTTATTTACATTTATTCACTGGTTTATCGGACCAGTTAATCTGATTGCTTTGAATCTTCTTTCATTTTAATAAAATTCAAGCGCTGGCTCGATACTTTCCTTCATTTCATTCATTAGTCAAGTGATATAACTGCTCTGAATTTTATCGTTTTATAATATGAATCAAGCGACAGCTACGCTTTCAATACTTTTATTCTGGTTCGGTTCTTTAATTAACTTGTCGAGTCATTTGATTTAATTACAGTAGCCGTTCGTTGCTACATACTATTATTGCTACATCTAAAATCAGTGCAGCTATTAGCGCACGCATACCTAGTTGTAAGAAGCTTAGTCAACGTCAAGTGATCACTTCGATAAGTAGTATTTAGTGCATTTAGTGGTAAGGCATACAGAACCAAGTATTCCCAACCGAATTGGTCTCTGTACAATCTCCATATTGTACTATGTTTAAGTAGAATAAAACACAAAAACAAATCTCCAAATCTACAGTA
>JAEQML010057082.1:0-32757 GCA_016904865.1 Pissodes strobi
TTACCTGGGGTTAAAAAAATATTCGTGGATTAATTATGGCTCATTCACACTACATACATACAGGGTGTTGTCACCAAACTATACAGTGAAAAATGACAAGTTAATACACTTGTTGGGGTGTTTCCCCAACACCTCTAATGGTATTATTTTTTCCTGATATTGAAGAATTAAATATAAAATTCTCGACTATACCAAATAACACAAATACGTTTAAGTTTAATGGGTAAATAAATGTGGAAATATTCAAAAAGAGTACATAGTATACAGTGTGTCCCAGGATAGGACTTGCAGCAAACAGATCAAACATTTTGTTAGCAAAAAAAACATAGTTTTCAATGTGCATTTCAAAGGGAGTTAAAGAAAGTCACTTCTTTCCCATTTAACGATAATTATACTGATGCACTGATGTTTCATGCTTCTATCTCACGATGTAAGGAGTATGGAGACGTTGATACTTGATATAGATTTCATATACATGTATCGCAACTTGTATCCCAAGATGTGACGATATTGATCTCATCGTCTGTGGGGCATTGATTCTTTTATCACAATCCGTATCGATGCTGAGTATCGATATTTCCAGGAGTATCGCACATTCCTACGTAATATGACGTGGCTTATGACAACTGACACATGTTGTAAAAAAGTTTTCGCTATTTCGCTCGATATTCACGACTCACGACTGCGACACGCGACTCGGAATCGAATATCGGAAACGTCAAAAGAGTTGGATTGGAATAAGTTTTGTTTTTGTTGTTCTTTCTGAATATTCAGCAGACTTTTTCTTATGTCTAGCTTCTCTAAAAGAATGGCTTCGAGTTTTGAGCCGGACAAAGATACTAGGTTCAATTCTTTTTACACCGAGGTATGATATAGCCATTACAAATTGCGTAATTTATCTCAATTTGGATACCTGACTTTTGTGCTTCTAGGTAAAAGAAATCGAGAAACGGGACTCCGTTTTAACTCCTAAGCAACAGATAGACAGACTTTTAAGACCAGGTTCTACATATAGAAATTTAAACCCCTTTGATGTGTTGCAAGTCGAACCTGATACCCAATTAGAAGAAATTAAGAGGAAATATAGAAGATTGTCCATTTTGGGTCAGTGGGATATGCTTTTTATTGTTTTAAATAGTCTATAATTTGCTTATTTAAACCCATTTTCCCTTCTTCATTGTCTTGGTTTCTCTTTGTTTAGTTCAAGTTACTAAGTGGTGAAAATTAGGCAAACCGCTACTGCTTATTTGAGCCTGTTCGAATGCCATACAATCAAAATGTGGTTATTGTGCTGTTGTTTTAAAGTCATCATTTTAAGAGGAGGAAGACAAGTTTCAATTGCCAACAATTTTGGCATTATAGATTTTATAACATATGCACATTTTTTAGTTTCACTGTTGGATTTGAGACAAAATTATTAATAGGTACATATAGATAGTGGAGTATTTATTAGTTCTATGCTGAGGTAATACCAATCTTATATAAATTTATGGAGGATATGTATATTACTTTCTTATGGAGGGCAGATTAGGTAGTTTCCTACTCAACTTTTAGTTGTGAACTAAGCCCTTGAACAGAAACTGGTTTGATTGTTACTAAGTTATTGATTGTCAATTAAAACTAAAGGACTAATCTTTAAAGATAATACTTACTCCTACTAATCCTCAAAGTTTCAAATGACAAGGGAGGTCATATTTAATTCAATTGTTGTTCAAGTCTCTATCTAACAGTTATGGGCAGATTCTGAGATATAATGCATTATACATGTTATTTCGAATATTTACATGCATGTCTTCATTTTATGATAATCTGAGAGACAACAAAACAATTGGTAATGGATTATGATCAGGCACAACAAATTGAGTGCACAAAGTGATTAAGACTTGTTTGACTGGTCTCTTTTATTAAGTTAATATTACAGCTGCTTGGGAAGTCCTTTGAATAAGCCCTTAGTACCTTTCTAATTTGATTTTATGATCTTAGTGCATCCTGACAAAAATCAAGATGATCCTGAGAGAGCCCAACAAGCTTTTGAAGCAGTAAATAAAGCATGGAAAACCTTAGAAAATGAAGAAACTAGAAAAAAGTGTATGGATATTATTGAAGAAGCTGTAGGACGTACAGATGTTATGGTAAGACATAGTTTATTGCCTTATTCTGATTTTTATTACAAAAGTATGTGTCTATGTAATCAAGTGTAGGACACTTTACAATGCTTTGCAATAATAAACTCTTTGATAAGAAGAAATTTTATAAGATTGCGATGAGGCCTAATTAGAATTTGTTCTTCAAATACACTGCATATATTACAAATGATATTGCAGATTGCTGCTGCAGAATTATTAAGTCACCATGCATCAAATTAAGGTATTTAGCTTCATGATAATGGTTGGAAAATATCTGTGTTCAAGTATATGATAAAACGTGTATGATTGCTAATTGATTTCTTCAATTGTAACATGCTGATGAAGAATATTTTTCTGTTATCTCTATCGTGAGAATCAAATTATCCACCTTACAGAGACAAGCGGGTCTAGCAACTAGTGCCCTCCAACACTACACACACGGCAGCGCTTGAAAGTCTTCTAAGTTTGCCACCTCTCCAAATAGTACTGGAGAGGGAGGTAAGATGGGCTGCATATAGATTGACCACGAATGTTATGGTAATTTAAAAAAATCAAAGTTGTAATTTCAAGAATAAACAAGGAAGTCATAGTTAAAATTTGGAGAGCTCGAAAGTGCGGTCTGCAAGGTTCCCTTTGATGAACATTTGCAATGAAGCGAATCGCCTTCTTTTGAAAAACAATTATTAGACTCAGCAAGCACTTGGTAATTGGCCCCCAGACTAGACTCAAATAATGCAAAATAGACTGTTCGAGCAATTGTTGGGCCAAATTCAAATTCAAATTCTTTATTGGTGTTAATTACACAAGTAGTGTTTACACAGGTCATAAAAATTTAAAATTTAAGTTCTGCTCTTATGGTATGAATGGCAAAACACGCAGATGACAGTTTTTTATTTAAGCTCATTATATGATTCTCGAATTTAAGTCCGCCATCAATGAAAATTCCAAGAAACTTTGTTGAAGTGTTTTCTTGAAGAGGTTCCGTGGCCAAATTCAACCCCTGCATGTCACATTTAAAGCTTATGATGTTTGTTTTCGCAACATTAAAAGTAAGCAGATTGGCATCACACTATTCTTTTATTTCAATAAGGTCCTCAGATATTTGTTGCCTTAAACTTTGGGCATCCCTGCTGTCCCATAGGACAGAAGTGTCAGCAGTAAATAGGGTAAATGTTCCAGAGATGTCGATGTGCACTATACACCAACCAAGAGCCAATCCCCTAAAACCATATCGCTGGAGCTTCTACAATAGTATTCTGTGATCCACACAGTCAAAAGCCTTTGACAAATCACAGAACACTGCCGCAGTGGCTTCACCACCATTAAGTCCAAGATACACTTTCTCCAAGTAACTGAAGATGGCGTCAAGAGTACCCTTTGTCTTCTGAAGACCAAACTGATCACATACACATCACACATTATGCGCTAATAAGTAATTCCATACTCTTTTCTTGACAATTTTTTCGCTAACCTTAGAGAGACTAGGCAACAAGGAGATAGATCTGGAGCTAGATGGCTTAATCAAATCACCTCCCCTATAAAGAGGAATCACAACAGATGACTTTAAACAATAGGGGAAAAGCCCCTCAGATCAAGAACATCAGATGTTATGCCTACCAAAACTAACCGTTACCATGCCTATGACATCCTCCTACCAAAAAGGAACGAATGGGCAAAAGACTCCAAACATCTGAGAACAACAGAAAATAGTTGGTTCACTGACGGCTCCAAGAACAATGATGGTACAGGAGCCGCTGCATGGAATAAAAATGTTGAGGTTGGACTTAAGTGTTCCCTAGGGTAAACATGCAACCATTTTTCAGGCTGAAGTTAGAGCCATTGAGATAAGTGCACAGTGGCTCATCGATAGAAACTGGAAAGACAAGTCAATCAAAATATTCTCAGACAGTCAAGCAGATTTAAAAGCTGTTGAATCTAGCTGTTGTTTATCCAAGGCAGTATGGAACTGTCAGGAACTACTCACCAAACTAGGTAGAGAAAATTAACTCACACTGCTCTGGATACCTGGACATACAGGATATGAAGGCAACAAAAGAGCTGATGTTTTCGCGAAGCAAGCGGCCCCAACGGCCTTCATAGGACCAGAACCAGTACTGGGAATAGCTTACAACACAGCTAAAGATGGACACAACAGCAGTTTGTAGACAAATGGAGACACTGAGTTACGGGGCCTAACTGATTCAAAGATACTCATACTCATAGGATGATTTATTAGTTCCATAACATATACAATCATACTATAATCATATACAATCAATTGTCCAATTAAATGTAGAAAATGTCACATTAGAAAATAAAAAAAATAGAATACCTAATGCTAATCTTAAAATAATATAAAAAAAAACAAAATATAAAACAAAATGATATTTAATTTAAATACATACAGTTACAATTACATAATAATACACACTAAAGTTTAAAGTTTAACCAAACTGGTTACTATAAAATTCCTCCATGGAGTACCTAGTAGGCCCTCTAAAGTAAGTCGTGTTTTAATTTGTGTTTAAAAGTATTGGTTGCAAAATTTTCCATTATGAAGGTAGTTTATTAAAAAAATTTATGATTGAAAATCATTTTTTTGGATGTAAGTAAATTTGCTTTTAACATTGACAAGATCAGTCCCTCCTCCTATCCAAAAAAGGTCAAGATTTTGCTTAACAAGCGATGCTGCATCTAAGATAAATTGACTAAAGAGGGTTAATATATTGTGATCTTTAAATATAGGATTACAGCTGTCTGTTTGGTGTTTGGCAAAAATTGCTCTTAAACACCCTTTCTGTGCAATAAATACTCTCTTGGCTTCAGCACTGTCACCCCAAAATACAACTCCATACCTCAGTCCAGATTGAATGTATGCATGGCATGCTGTTAATGACACCTCAACATTTATATTCAGTGCTAATACCCTTATGGCATAGCAGTGCCCAGATACTTGACCTGCCAAATAGTCAATATGAGCACTCCAGTCCAGCTGATAGTCCACAGTCACCCCCAAAAAGCTTGTTGATCTTGTATATTTGACGAGCAAACGGAGTAGGATCCCAATCTTTCCTATAAGAGAAATGATTTATTTCAATTTTTTCAACATTAAGAACCAAATTATTTGAATTAAACCATTCCTAGCAAGATGGCAGTGAATTTGCCATCAAGAGTGAGTACACATTTTATATTGCTAATTTTAATCTTGTTGTTCTGTAAATGAGTTTTTAAAGGCAATAGGTTTTATATTTAAATATACTTGGTGATATATTCGTTATGAAACTGTGAAAATGGTCAATTGTATATTCTTGGTTAAATCTAAAATTAAATTTATTGTTCCAGTTGACAGAGAAAAGGAAAAAAGCAAAAAGGGAAGGAAAGGCTGGAATACCGGAAGATGATGCTGAAAAATACAAACATTCAGTCTATGTATTGACAATGAAACTTTTTGCAGATTTAGAAAGGAAGAGACGGGAGTTAGCGGATCGTGATATGGAAGAACGAAAGAGAAAGAGGGAGCAGGAGATTGAGGAAGAAGAGAATGCTAAAGCTCAAAAGGAGTGGCAAAAAAATTTCGAGGTACCATTTTGGTTAGCACAGAGTTAGGCTAATAACATTTTACTTTTTTGCAATAAGAATTATGTATGCCCAGTATATTAAGACGTCTACATATTTAAGTTTTTCTTTTCTTTTTCTTTCTAAAGGTTAAGTTAAATGAATTATTACAAGTAATTTTACTAATAGTGTTCAAAATCAGGTGCAATTATTTATGTGAATCTAATAATTCTTTTATTTTATAGGAATCCAGACAAAATAGGGTAAATAGTTGGCAAAGTTTTCAGGCTCAGGGAAAGAACAAAAGCAAAAAGTTAAAAGTTTTTAAACCACCTAAAAATAAGCCAGAGTCAAGGTAAAAATGTGTTATTAATGACAATTGTAAGTAAATATTTAGTGATATTCCAATAAAAAAAATAAGAGAAGCCGAATATCTTTGATATTTTTAAGTGGGAAACAATTTTGTGAGGTTCTTATATTATGAAATTTTAGCAAGTTAGTGACAAGTTTAGAAATGCTCTGGGTTGGTAAGTAAGGCAGCAGAAGGAGATAGAGAGGTAACTGAAAATTATGCAGGTGTTCTTCCAAATGCAGGTTATCACTAATCATTATTAAATTAATGTTGATTTAAAGGTAATTGAATTATGACACAAGCTGGGAAGGTGCGTACCAAATTACCTTTATAAACAGTGACTACTATGTTTACATGCATCATGCATCATTTTTAGAAGGTTGTGAACTATTCACCCTATAACGTGTCTTTTTTCTTGCATGAACAGTTTCTTTATGCATTGGTTATTACGTCACTTTGATGTGCGTTCAAATGGGTTTATAGCAGTAGATCTAATCGTAAAACGGTACATCAACCATGTCAATTAATTGCTGGGTTAGTAGCAAAACTTGCCACTTACTCATCTAAATCATAATTGAATTGAAAACATTATTTTATTAAACTCTTATGTTTAGGAAAATGGTGATAAGTCTGTACTAATCGAAACTAACCCACCTGTGTGGGGCCAAAGTCCTCAAAAATTTCATATAATAAATTAATTCAAATTGGAAACTTTACTTTTTGAAGTGTGAGGTGACATGCGGTCGTGACATTAGAGCAATATTAGTGGCACTTACGGTCGGTGCAGATTATTTGTAAAAATTTTAGGTAAAGGAGATAATGATCCCATACTTGACCATGGTAGATATCTAAGAAAAGTAGTTTAAATAGGTAAAGTGTGATTTTGGGCATTCCTTGGGTTAGTTTTTTTTGCGCCCGTGGAGCGAACAAAGCAAGCGGAGGGCCATGCGTGAAGTGAAATATTTATTTATTTACATATACATACACTACAGAGATCTATCGCCAAGGTTCCAAACCGCAACATAGTTATTCCTTCGACGATTTTCAAGAGTGTCTATTCCAACCAGCTGGATTCTAGTGTTATATGCTAAATTATGGTATGGAAATCTTTGCTTATATAAAAGAAATTTAACAAATTTGTTTTGTACTGTTTCTAGACGATTTACGTGACACTGGTACAATGGTGACCACACTACACTGTTGTATTCTAAGATACTGCGAACAAGGGAGTTGTAGAGACATTTTATGGTATAAACATCACATAATGTGGTTACAACTTCTTCACAAAAAGCCCAGCATTCTATAACTTTTACGGATAATATTGGAAATGTATTCATTAAATGATACTTCCTGATCGAAGGTAATTCCCAAGTCGCATATTTTGGAAAGATTTTGAAGACCTCTGCCGCTCAAAGAGTACTCGAGAAGTACACTTGTCTGCGTTGAGGTTTAGGTTATTTCCCCTACACCAGAGGACCAGCTCCTTTATCTCAGATTGGGTCACCTCACAATCCTTGGCAGAGTTCACGTCGTAAAAGAACTTAAGATCGTCCGCGTACAAAAGACATTTGCACCTCTTAAAATTGAAAGTTATATCGTTAATAAAAAGCAAGAATAAAATTGGGCCCAAGTGTGATCCTTGGGGTACTCCAGACTTGACCACAATTTATCTGGATGTTATACCACTGATGCCCACATATTGCCTCCGATCAGTCGGGTAGAACCCGATAAAGTTCAAGTAACAGCCTTCCATTCCATATGCTCTCAGCTTCTCCAACAACAGGATATGACAAACACTATCAAATGCTTTAGAAATATCAGTATAGATCACATCAATTTGAGATCCCTTCTCTATATTCTTGAAACAAAGCTAAATTGGTGGTAGTCGGCCGCCCCTTAAAATAACCATGTTGTTCAAGAGCCAGCAGTTGTTTGAATGTTTGAAACATATCATCAGTTATTATGGATTCAAATTTTTTGGGTAATATGGATATCAAGGAAATCCCCCTGTAATTTCCAATATCGGTTTCCGAGCCTGAAAATGGGAAATAAACTAGACCTCTTCCACTGTTTCGGACAACAGGCTTCATCAAAAGACCTTTGAAAGAGAACACATAAAGGCCCTCCTAACGATGCTGCACATCCTTTTACAAAAACAGGAGGCAAGCCGTCCGGTCCTGAGCCCTTGTTAACATCCACCGAGTTAATTTTATCTATAATCTCTTCTTCAGTAAATCTATGAAATGTAAGTGTAGCATCCAAGTGAGTAAGGTGTTCCAATGACGTACTGCTGTTTGGGTGATCAGTATAGCATGATCCAAAAAGCTTCTACAATAGATTCAGGTGTATCTTTTGTGACACCATTATCCTCCATGGTTTTCGGATTTCCTTGATGTTTCTTAAGTGAGTTTACAAACGACCAAAAATATTTGATATTTGATGGAATTGTATGTTCCCAATACAGAACATACAATTCGATACGAATATCAGATAGCACAGATCAATGAGGCATTTACTTTCCTTTCGAACTTCAGAATACCTCTCATAGTCAGATTGTAAACCAGATTGCTTGTATTTCTTATAGAGTTTGTTCTTAAAGCTAATAATATTCTAGAGTTCCCGGCTGTACCATTTAGGAAATTTGTCTTCTTTGATTTTCTTTGAAGGAACAAATTTATCAATACCATCAAAAACAACATCGTAAAATCTCCGGAGAAGAAAATTAACATCTTCATTTCCATTTTCCTACAGTCTAGTAGGAAATCCCAGTTGACAGCAGAGAAATAGTTATTAAGTGCTACGTAGTCGGCTTTGTCGAATGTAAATACCCTAATTTCAGCCTTCCTATCATAACAAGGAGTTATTCCGGGCCTTATAGATACTTGCAAAGGGGGATGATGAGGGTCTATTTTGCTAAGAGGATCATTACATTTTGTTACTTCCACACACTGAAATTCATCAGACAATACCAAATCCAGAAGTTTGCCGCTGTAGTTAGTGACATCATTATTTTGATAAAGTTCGAAATAATAATTATTATCAATTAAATTTTCCGCCGAGGAACTGCTGCCTCCAGATGGCGTCAGGTGTCCTTCGTCAAGCTCCCATGTAATGTCAGGTAGGTTAATGTCTCCGATTATGATGAATTTGGCATTTTTGTGGTTATTTCGAAGATTCTCCACAATGTCCCCAAGATCCTGATATGTTTGTTGAGGTGAGTTAGGAGGGATATAAACTGATCCAATTATGAGCGTCTCGTCCCGCAACCTTACTTGAACCCATAGATCCTCAAACGATACGCTACTACTACTTTGTAGCTGCCTACAGTCAAAAATGGACAGAAAGGCAATCAAAGTTCCACCACCTCTCTTACAATTCAGTGCATCATAATCTCTGTCCTGACGAAACACCCGATAGTTGTCGTCAAAAAGTTCCGAGCTCAAAATATCACCAGATAACCAAGATTCCGTAAACACTATACAGTCATAGTTGTTGTTGCGAGTAGCCAGCTATATTTCGGTCGTTTTTGTACGAAGTCCCCTAACATTTTGATAGTAAAAAGTTAATGTTTCCGCAGAGGTAGCGTCAGTTGTTAGACTCTGTTGGGGTACTGAGGCTTCCATCGGAAACTTCCCGCCCTAAAAGTTGAACAAAGCTGATTAGTTGATGTCCGGATGGGAACTTTTGATGCTTACGAACTATGTCGATCCTGCTTATACCCTTAATGCAATTTAAACATATATATTTCATTAGTTCTAACTTTGTTTCATAATTGAGATATGTGGAATGATAAAAATTTACTAAACGAAATATGCACAAATATAGGAACTTATAATAAATAAATATGCCCAAGCAATGTCAACTTTATTTAAGAACCAGTCTGCATGAAATAAGGGTTTAGACTAATTGGCTCTTGTCGAGTATCGAATATAAATTAGCTGACCACATCTGTCACCCTCCTTATTCATTTTGCTTGAAAATCCCACAAGTAATCTGCGCCGACCGCAAGTGTCGTTAATATTATTATTATTATTATTGTTAATGCGAGCAGCAGTGAGCGGAAATTCCGATGAAATGCTGCATTGTGTTCAGTCTATACTTTCACAGTTCGTTTATCACAGTTTAATCACACTTTTTCAGTCATTTATTTATCACAGATTATTATTTGATTATTTAGTTAATTAAGTAAATATCACAATTAGTTAATTAGTCAATTATCACATTTAAATAATTATCACAGTTCAGAGATGATGCACCAATGTAGAGTTAATTGACTGGATGTTCTTGTCTAGTCTGTTTTAAAGATGTTTTTGTTCGGTGCACTGATGGTATCATCACTCAAGGCATTCCAGGTGTAGACGACGCGATTTAATAGAAAGTTTTTTCTTATCATGCCCGAACATCTCTCTTTGTTTAATTTCATTGAATAGCCCCTTAGATGTTCGTTGTTGTTGAATGTAAATATATTGAGATTTAAATCAGGGGAGTGGTTGTTGTTTAAGATCTTAAAAGTTTCAATTAAATCCCCTCGGTCCCTTTTTTCTTTAAGTGAGCTAAGCCCAAACAATGCAAGTCGTTCGTTATAAGGTGTATTTCTTAATATGTAAGGAATCTTGGTGGATCTACGCTGCACTTTCTCCAGGATTTCAATGTCATTCAGGTAATAAGGATGTTGAGTCTTTTAAAACAATTTCTCGTTGAGCACTATTTAGACTGCCTTTTATATAGTTATAAAAGTGTTTATCGTCTCTTTCTAGCAGGTTTTCTTCAAATTGTGATTTGGCATCACGGATTAATTTTGTTAGTTTATTATTCTGTTGCCTATATAGTTCATAGTTTTCTGCAGTACGAGATGCTTTATATTTGTGCCAGAGCTTCCTTTTTAAATCTACTTCTTTAAATATACTATCATTCATCCAGAGTTTTGTTGCATTGTGCCTACAGCTTTTTAAAGGAAAAAATATCTCGATTGCTTGTTTTATTACCCTTTCAAGTGTGCTATATGTAACTGAAGGATGTTCCATATTACCAGTGAGTTTCTCGGTCAGACAATTGTCGACAATTTTCGTTTTAAATTTTTTTGGTAGGTTCATTAAGTATCTGCAGTTGTGCCACTGCGGTAATAGCGCAGCGATCTAAGTGATCACTTTTACCTATAGGTGATAAGTAATTTATTTTAGAAATTAGTTTTTGATCACCTACAAGTAGCAAGTCAAGAAGAGAAGCTTGGTTTCTGCGAAATCTGGTACATTCGTTGACCATCTGCCAGACACCCCACTGTTGATATTTGTTGAGAAAGTCTTGGGCATTATTTGCAGTTACAGTCAGATTATTCCAGTTTATTTCTGGGTAGTTAAAATACCCAAAAATGAGGGTGTTTGGATTTGACCTGTATATGTCATGGACAGTGTCAATCAATACTGTATTATCATTTGGCGTAATGGTTGGTGGTCGATAAATACATCCCAGGAGAAATGTTAGGTTTGCAAGGACCAAATTGACCCAAACTGCATTTATGGAGGTTGGCATATGATACTGATTGTTTGAACTGGATTTTATTTGTATCCCATTTATAGAATTATTTATCAGAATACATGCTCCACCTCCTCTGTGACTAGTTCTGTCATCCCGATAAATCTTGTAGGCTAGAATGTTGATTAACGAGTCAGAAATAGTATCATTTAACCATGTTTCCGTAAGCATTAATATTGAGCGTTGCTCTTTTTGCCTAAACGCCTGGATTTCATTTAGCTTGTTGGTAAGTGAGTTTGCGTTGGTATAGCACAATGAGATCTCAGTTATATTGCTCTGACCGCAACACTCGCGACCGCATCTGACACCATTCCACATTTTGCAATGCGTAAAGTAGTTATTTCCATTATCTCTTAGTCGTTTTCATCTACTAAAGGATGATAGTTTTTTACTGTGATTTTGGGGACAGAAAACAAGGTGTTAAATCTTATAGAAACTTTGACCAACTGCTTTACTGCAAATAATACCTTCAAATAATATTTTAGTGAATACTGACACTACTCATAAAATTTTGTTGACAAGACCTTCGTCCCTAAAAATGAATATTATTTTCACTACTTTTCTACCAGTAAGATGATGATATTTTTATCAGATGTGGACTTGTTATGCAGTGAATATCAAAAATATATCTTGCACGGATAAAGTGTATTAACATGATTCATTTGTGTACATGTTCATACAAAAAAATATCTGCCAAAACATATATTTCTAAAAAACATGATGATTATCTTCTCTTATTTTTTTAATGTTAGTTGATTGTTAAGTCGAAACAAGTCATCAGGGACATTTGACTCAAATGAGTAATTTCACTGTTTTACAAATTGTAGATCATATGTGCCCGTCCCACAAAAGATATATGTTATCTTGTGCGAGTGTGTATTGTTTCATGTTTTTTTGACTGAAATTCATTAGGTTTGAGGTGTCAAGATATATAATACAGAATTGTAATGTTTATAAACTACATTTAGATGAGTTACATATATTACAGAATAAATAAATAAATCTTGCAGAAATTAACCGTATTTCATCTGTTGAATGGCAAGAAGATAAGTTCTTCAGATGTTTGAAGAAAAATAATATTCCGTTGTTTCGAAAAAGCTGTAAATTTGTGTCTAAGATTATTGTAAAACATTTTTAAACGACATATTTCAACAACTGCTTGGATAATCAAGACAACGGTAAAGAAGATTTTAAAGATACTTCCGAACGCTAAAACATGTTACAGAACTGTCATATCTGTACCATTGATGACACCATTACTCAAGCTAATCAAATTAAAAAAATGCTCAATTAAATACATCCTTCAACGGTTATTACTTTTTGGAATAAAACATATTTAAACTATCTCTTTTCTAATCCATCCATATTATCATAAGGATTATTTGGTTCTTGAGGTAAAAGCAAATTGTCATAAACAGCCTCATACAGACTACAGACTGGAATTGAGAGTAATTTTTTGCTTTTTTTTTATTTATTTAAGAATGCATATTTTGTATTATTGTGATACTGCACACTCGACATACCTTCAATTTTAATGAATTTCTGTTATTCAGCATTAAATAGCTCGTTTCTATTTTTATTACTTCAAATATGTACATTTACTAAAACGTATCTTCACAAGCTATGTGAACTATTAGTCTTAAGATTTTGTATTATCTGCATGGTGATTCTATTTGTTTTATATCTTATCTTACTCTTATAAGATAATGTGTCTTAGATTCACGAAATATTCTCAATGAACAACAACGGTAACGAAAGAATAATTTATTATTTCACCTAAACATTATTCTCTCACTAATGTAAATAAGTGTTAGAGGAAATACTGATATATTATTAACCAAGGTTTAGACATACACAATTATTGCCTGAGCGTAATTAAGATGCGAAAGTAATAATGTCGAAACCATGGTTAATATAATTTTTTCCACTAATATCACATCTACCATATATTTTGTAATTGTGTTAATTGTAATATATTTTATAAGATTGCTTGTCTATTAATTATTTCAATCAAGTTAACTTTGCTTGGAAGTCCTGCAACATTATTTGTATTTTGTCTTGTCATGTAGCATGTAGGCTTGGTAACTGTCAATTTGTGCTGATTTTTACATTTCAGTCTCTATTAGTTTATTATCACCTAGGCAATTAATGAAGCAAATAATGATATATTTGGACAAGAGGGAAAGAAAAACAAAAATTGGTCACTAATGGTTGATATTAAAGCTAGTAATTGAACAAATCTTTTCACAGGAATTTAAGGGTTTCCTCTACATTTGCTAGGAAGTAGTAGGATGTTATTGATAATCGGATATTATGGTGGATAATTAATTTAATAGTTGCTGTAGGTTTGTTATATAATACCTCAGCAGACCAAGACTGTTTTTAATTTAATTTACAGTTTTGCCGAAATGTGTCAATCATGTAGCATCATCTAATTATATTTTTGCAACCAATACTTTGCGTTACTTTTACTAGTTGTTTTAATCTCAGTAAAATAGTCCGGTGTTGATATAGAACTCTTTAAATCACGACATACTAATAGCTTATGATTATATAAGATAATAAACGTGGTATGTGCAGGTAATAGTTTTAAGGCTTAATTTTACTTTTTCACAAAATTCGCCGAAATTAAGCGTGTTTTCCGATAGTAATTTTAGTTTTACGGGCAAAAATAAAAATTTTACTGACGTGAATCTTGGCGGCTAACTGTTTCCATTCTGGCATTTCATCCCTACATTTGTAGAAAATATATATTTTTTTCTACATGCATCAACCAATACCAAAAATTAACAGAGTTAAACTATTTTGCTGAGAAAGTTATGTACAAATATATCTTTTAAAAAATGATTTTGTAAAATTTTCATAAACATTACAAATCAGCCGTAGTAAATTTGTAGAACTAATCTGTATTATTTGGAACCTTATATATTCTTTATAACTTGTCATTTTGAGTTAGAGTTAGGTAATACATGTATTTATGTAATAAATATGGGTCATTTTTATTTCATTGCAGTCGCTTACAATACGATCCAGCAGAACTTTTCATTTTGAAGTATTGTTACCATTCTAAATAAGTTATTGTACCTAAACGCATTCATAGAATCAAATATTCTAAACGTGTGCCGTGTAGCCACGAATACACGCCACAATGTCATCGCACATTAAAAATCGCTCACTTAGAAATGGTACACGTAACTAGTTATTCGAGTAAGTGAATATGGCAACATCTACGAGTTTTGGTTTATTGGTCCATTCTTCAAGTTCTTTCTTTTTCTTATTTCAATATGGCTCTGCTCCGAATGGGCAACTCGCCAGCACATTTTGGGTTGATTGTGACTTTGTCTAGCATATAACCATATCACGACCACTTAGTCTAATAATATTGATTATTTTTATGCGGACTTCGTTTAAAAAAGACAATTATTAGGACATCACAACAAAGAACATTGAAACTCTCTTCGTTCCCGCGCAGTGAGGAACATTCACAATTGGCTCATTACCTTCATACTTTGTAGCTCACTATCCGCTTTCAGTTGGGAATGCCTAGATAATTTAAATGACAGCCGCGTCTCCAGGCTTTAGGCCGCCCGAGGCGAGCATGATTTGGCCGCCCCTTACAACAGACCAATTAAGGAACTTTTGCCGTTCTAGAACAATGGCGGCTTGTGACCTGTTAAAGAAGCAGAGGTATAATCGAAACATTTGTATATAGTCGTGGTAGGGCGCGGGAGGTGATAAAATGCGTCGCAGGCGAAAATTTTCACAATTTTCAGGGTCAAACGGCCTAAAATGATGAATTAGAAATTCGCCCAGCAAAAATATTTCATTAAAGAAATAGGTTTCGTTACATTTTCCCTTTTTTTATACGATTAACAGAATCCTTGTCAAAAACACTGTTTTTGCTGAATACCAAATAGTAGAGTGCCCAACGCAGTAAAAGCGTTCTATAAATGATTTTTGTGGGCACCTCGCGGTTACAAGCTGAAATTTTCACAGAATGAAGGCTTTATTATATTAATTCAAAATCCGAAGGTAATAAAAATCATAACGGGCAAAAGGGCAGTATACCTAAAAATCGAGATTATTATATGAACGTGTAGGATATTAAATTATGAATGTTTTCATATAAAATTCATCTACATTTTTGTACGAATTATATTTTTTTATCATTGCCTGAAATATGCAGATTACATTGGGCCTTACGGCAAAATAAATCAAAAAATTGAAATATCTCCCTTCGAACCTGGGCAAAATCTGACTGAAATATACTCATTTTTGTATTCACCTCGCATTCTCTCCGAAATGAAGGCTCAAATCAAAAATTTTTATTCTTGCAAAAAGTTTGCCTTAAGTATTTAGAATACATAGGTGCATGAATAATAATTTTTTTCTCAAATGGTAATGGAAAAATAGAATTAAATGTAAAAAAGTAATTTTCTTCTAGGCGCGACCGTTCGATTTCGCGCTTCCCGAGCACTCTCGTATCTCACTTTTCTTCATAGCTTCCTCTCTCGCGCCTATTGTACAATACAATAAATGCTTTTACACCATTACGGGTTAGAATACTAATAATAATAATAGCTATTATTAATTGAATAAAGTCAATGAAGACATTTTCGATTATACTGAAATGTATTTTTCCTATACGCTGCTAGGTAATAAAGAAGTAGAAAAAAATCATATACTTAATGCAACTGCTATTAAAAAAAGACTAGCTTTTATTCATAATGGAAAAACTGAAAATGTAAAAAATCTTTATAATAACAAAATATATTTATCTTCAGTGTCTTCAATATTGCCTTCCAGTATTTTTTTTGCATGATCCTATGCAACCTATTTAATTTCTTCTACGTGTACAAGCTTTGCTTTTATACAATCTAATAAAAAATTTAAGTTTTATTATGTACCGATTTAATCTAATAATAAGTTACTTTTTTACATCCAAATCAGAGGCATTTATTTATCCACTCTGTTTTTAGTTAAAAAAAAGACAGTTAACGAACTTTTTATCTGAACGAGCACTCTCATAAAACGAATTTCAAGTTCGCAACTATAGTGGGGGATTTACCAATATTTTTGATAAGAAAACAAATTGCGAACCAATTGGCAACAAATTACTATCCTCTATAGTCACGAAGAAGCTGATACTAGGATTTTGTTGCATTATACTCTCTGCTAAACATTGTATGTATTATTTGACATGCATAGTGGACTCCAATGACACTGATGTACTTGTACTTCTGGTACATATTAAAAATATATATTTCTAGAGAATTTGGGGTAAAATGTGGAAGAGGAAATTCGGTGCGATATGTGGCCGTTCATGACATCAACCTAGAAGAAAAACTTGCAAAAAGATTACCTGCATTTCATGCTCTAACGGGTTGTCATACAACCAGCCAGTTTTCAAGATTGGGAAAAATAAAACGTTGGAAAATTTATCTAAATTATTCCGATTATTTAGACGGTATTGTGTCAAGGAATTTTCAGATTTCATGTTCAATAACATAGAGAAATCTATCATAAAATTATTTTCAACAAATCCAAACATTTCGTCTATTAATATTTTCAGGACACTATTGGCCTCTTCATCGCTAATTGAAAAAACTAGCCCCTACAAAACATAGTTTAAAATTTCGCAGTATGAGGGCACATTATCAAACTAAGGTGTGCTTCAGTTCTTTAGAACCAAATCCCCTATTACCAGAGGTGACAGACTGCGGATGGAAATTTGAGGAGGCAGGTGATATGCAAATTATCCCCAATTTTAACAACACCAGCATTTCCTTCGGATGTAAAATTATTTATTGCATGTGGATGTAAAAAAAGGTAAATTATTATTAGATTAAATAGGTACATAATAAAACTTAATCAAATAATTCTGGAAGCAAGCTTGTAGACGTAGAGGAAATTAAATAGGTTGCATAGGATCATGCAAAAAAATTACGGAAGGCAATATTGAAGTCAATTATTATGTCTATTCCTGAAGAAGATACAGACACTGAAGATAAATATATTTTGATATTATAAAGATTTTTTCATACAAAAAAATGTATTCATGCACCTATATATTCTAAATATTTAAGGCAAACTTTTTGCAAGAATAAAAATTTTTGATTTGAGCCTTCATTTCGGAGATAATGCGAGGTGAATACAAAAATGAGTATATTTCAATCAGATTTTGCCCAGGTTCGAAGGGAGATATTTTCAATTTTTTGATTTATTTTGCCGTAAGGGCCAATGTAATCCTCATATTTCAAGCAATGATAAAAATATAATTCATACAAAAATGTAGATGAATTTTATATGAAAACATTCATAATTTAATATCCTACACGTTCATATAATAATCTCGATTTTTAGATATACTGCACTTTTGCCCGTTATGATTATTTATTACCTTCGGATTTTGAATTAATATAATAAAACCTTCATTCTGTGAAAATTTCAGCTTGTAACCCCGAGGTGCCCACACAAGTGAAAATAAGTTATAAGTAGCACTCTACTAAAATAACGATACTATTATTTATTTGTATAAAAAGGTACAGAATGAAACTAGGAAAATTTTAATAACATTTTTAAATTTACATATTAACTAGCGAGTTAATTATGAAATAATACATTATACTTTTTCGTGTCTCCACTTATTTAAACTTAAGCCAACCTTATTAGGTTCAACAGGTTCATTAGAAAATTATTTTGTGCCGTGTTAAAAGACCGCCGCGGGCGGCTTTAAATTTGTACATAATTTGACTCAATTTTGTGTTTCGCATGGGTTTTTATATTAAACATTTCAGTAAAAAAAATAAATATGTATAGGTATTCATTGCGAGAGTGTTTACCGTGTTGCCTACAAACACATTAAAACTTTATAGAAAAAAATAAAAACGGCCGCCCCTAAAAATCGGCCGCCCGAGGCGGCTGCCTCGCCGCCTCAGCCCTGGAGACGGACCTGTAAATGAAATAGGCAAGAATAAAAAATTATCCCTTCAGTGGATACCAGGACACGCTGGGATAGAAGGCAACGAAAAAGCAGACCAATTGGCAAAAGTAAGAGCACAAACTCCGCTTTTAGGACCGGAACCTTTCTGTGGCATTGGAACGCACACCTACAAGGAAGAATTCAGGAAAGAAGAGCGAACCAAATGGACCAGTCTATGGGAACGCCTTCTAGGGTTAAGGCAATCAAAGATATTTCTAGACCCCCTCACCTAGATCGAAACACCTTAGAACACCGACTAAGAACAATCTTCGGATCCTCACCGTATTTCTGACGAGCCACTGCTGGTTAAGAATACGCTTGGAGAGAATACAAATTGAAAACAAGAACAGTTGTCGGTTCTGTGAGGAGGGGGAGGAAACCCCGGAACACCACGGAGTGCGAGGCGGTCGCGAACAGGCTAATGGCCTGCTTCGGATGCTGCATCGTCGAACAGGAGGAACTTTCATCCATAGAACCATCCAGACTACTTGCTTTTATCAAAGCACTGAAGCTGGATGAGGTACTCTGATTGAGAATCACATCAACGGAAGCACACAATAGATCTGTACACGTTGCAGTGCATTAACACACCCATTCATTCAATACGCTTTAATTTCAATACGAGTGTTGAGAAGTACAGTTAGGTACTGAAAATGGAATCATTTGACAACGAGTTTAACATTTCATTGAATGACAAATCACCGTATTTTATCATGTTTGTTAGAAGTATTTCTATCTTTTTTTTTCTTTTATATTAGCACCGAGAAATATTTGATATAGAGTAGTAAATCAGATAAAATATGAGAAAAAGTAGGCTTCATTCATGGTTTATATTGCTGAAACGATATGTTATCAAACTTTTTTTAAGATGAAAATAGCCTTTGTTTCTTATTCAACCTTTGGATGAAAGAATACAGCTAAAAAGAAGTTTGTAATTAACTAAATTTACGGAAATGTTGAAAGTTTGTCTGTTCCTGATAGGAAGGATAGGCATTAAAATAAATGATTTTACCTTTAAATGGTTCTTCAATGTGCATTTTTAGTAGTTATTGTGCAACAGCTGTTATAGTATTATTATGCACTTTGTTTGCAGTTTGCTTAGAGTAGACTACCTGATTTATTAAAATATAGATGCATAGATTAGACAAAAATTTAAAAAAGTACGAACCATGTTGAGGTTTTTACAAAGAACTACATTGATGCATTGATCCGGTCTAAATATTGAATTCGAATGAATATATCTAATTTTTATTTGTTAATTTGTGCATTTCAATGTATTACATAGCAACTACAATTTAAATACTTGTTACTGTGACTGAAAGCCTTTGTTTTACGAGTCATATGAATTTAAATAAACTCGTATGGCTCACTTTTATCAACCTGAAATTGAAACCTACAAAACTAGACTCTTGATAATATTATTACGAACTTATCGCAACCACCGACAGCTGACGAAATGTGTTTGGTCCACTTTCGTAAATCATGAAAAATTTAAGAAAACACTCGAAGGCTTTATAGAGTAGACAGACCATTATGAATCTGTCATAGGGCAGTTGAATGTTTCAGACGATAAAAAAGCACCATAGAGCTCGTGGACATTTTCACAGAGAGGCTGCAGTGTGGTGAGAAAAGTTAACTATTTTTAACATTAATTAAATATAAAATGTACATCAATAAATTAATTTTAAAAACAATAAATATTGGGGGGTCAATAGACAAATTTAGGAGCCTTAATCACTTCTACTGTATTATTTTTTACTCTTGTAATTATTAAAATTATTTAGGAACTGATTATCAACATTTCTGAAATAATTGGAACATTTATGATTTTCCTGTGTTCGTCTGCAGTTTTCTTCAGTTAATTTTTTTCCCAAATAGAGCAAGAATGCATAATAAGGCTCCTGTTAATAAAATCATCAATATTTTGATTTTTACATCTGTGGATATTGAAACTCTCTATAGTCGTAGATCTTACAAATTGTGGGCTATCGGGGGAGCACTGCAGAGCAGTAACCTAGTACTACAATTTTTTTCACTTTTCAATATAATTTAATAACATATTAGAGTAAAATATTTCCTGTAATTAACTATACTTGGTTGGTAAAAGGTCTTTGATAGGTTACAGAATACCGCCACCTCTGATTCAAGATAAGGTGAACCCTCTCAGGATATAATATATACATTACACGCAATAAAGTCCCATATATTTTGACGTTAAGAAAGAAAATAGTTAGGAAGGTAAACAAGTTAGGAGAGTGGAGAGTGTGATGCATAGCAGCATAGCCAAGATTAAATCACACACACAGCACCAAAAAATGCGAAACATCCTAATTTTAAACATGTCAGCCAGCGTAATATAAGTTCGTCATAATACACTGCCTGCCAATATTTATTGCCCTTCCAGATGCTATATATAAATAGGTGTAGCACTATTACGAACAGAGATTAAAGGAAAAAATCGGCACGATTATCTTTGATTTGCATTCGCAATGATGCGAAAACACTCTTCAGAATTGGATACCATATCTAAAATGGAACTTCAATAGCGCAAAACTAAACCGTTCGTTCACCCACCTCGGTTTCAAGTTGACTGTCTGCAGTTTTAATTGGCAAGCATGCAGCAAGCAGGGGAAAGTTTCCTAACCCAAATATAATTTAATGACATTGATTATAGTAAATATTTCCTGTAATTAACTATAGTTGGTTGGTACTGTTGGTAGAAGACTTTTGCATAGATCACAGAGTATGTGACATTCCGTTTTTAGCACTAATTGTAACCTGCTGAGTTGCAGAATTTTTGAGAGAGACCCGGTAAAAATCTGACCGCAAGCGCAATTCGATATTTGGAATCCGATTTTATATTTTCTTGCGTGGCCTTAAGGAATCCATTTCATTGATGCGCTGAGAAAGGTCGCGATGTTAAAGTCCTGCGCGATGTTATTACCTTGCAAGCGTCGCACGGCTACACCTTGGTTTTTCCGCAAGGTACTTCACTTTAGTCAAGCTCTCCCGGTTCGTTGTCGATTTATTTAAATCTGGTTTTATCCCAGGCATCCTGATTATTCCTAATGGGGTTTTATGGATAACCAACGTAGAAATTTCCGTATCGGCCATCTCGATTTGGTTTTGTTGATTTTAGTGCTGTAGATGCGGGAATAACTCGCTAAGCGAGGATTTCGGCGTTTGCTTTGTCCAGTGTTGGAAGCCATTATGGTGATTAGCGTCGTGTAAGACGTTTGTATGCCCTCATGTTAAGAGGTAAGCATTCTTTATCAACTGCAGATATTTTGCGCTTCTCGTGGCCTTAATCAATTGCATTTGCGTATTATTTTGCTTTTTTATTTATATCGGACTCGATTTAGTAGCTAAATTAATCGGCGTGTCGTCATACTAATTAGAGAATAATTAAGGGTTACAGGCTTATATATTTGGATTGAATAGTAATTTTTATTTATTCGCTGGGGTTCGTGATTGATCCAATTAATTGTATTCATTTTATTTCCGACGAAACGTAATGTAGATGTTCGGTAATAAAGTAATTTAATTTATTTGGCCTTTTTGAAGCGGGTTAGAGACGAGTGTAAAATTTAACCATTGATTATCACGATATTTTAACAGGGCTTCTATTGCTTAAAGCGATAAAACTGCAACTAATATCTAAACAGCTAATTTCATGGAAATTTAATCGTACCGAAATTACAATTTATGCAATGGGGAAGTGTTGTTTTTTTTTCTTTAATTTTAATAATTAATCGTGTAATTAACTTCTAGTGATTCGTATGGTTAATTGATTTCAACTATTAATTAGACACTAAACCGGGAAACTCGGTTGTTAATTGTTAGGTAATGCAGTTTTGTTTATTATTAGGTTTCGTTGCTAAGGGAAGCCATCATATTGCGTTATTGAATGCAGATTATCATAATTGAGTAAAGTGAAAATGCATTAAGTAATAATTGTTAATGTTTTACCGAAGTGTTTTCTTCGCCTGACGTACCACGTTGGTCTTAACTGGACCACATAACCTGCACGCCAACCAATACGAAGTGGCAATAGTTGATATTTGTCGTGCTTCATTTACATTGAAACTTCAATATAGTAAAAACCATTTATTACTTTAATCTTTAAGAAAATATATGCATCGACTTATTAGACATTTTACAACTAAAACATGTTTATAAACTAGGGAACATCTTAACATAAACATTAAATTATTTAAATAAGATATACAGTGGCTTGAAAAATTTAGAACGAAAGTTGCTTTATCTTAATAAACTAAAATAAATACCGTATTATATAGTTTGTTATATAATTTTAGCAAAATTAAATCATTTTAAGAGCAAAATGCAGATTCCATATTTTGATGTCCCCTTCGTACGAATACATATATTTATACTGAGAAAATATAAAATTCATACATAATACACAGACAAAATAAAAATGTTTAAAAGATTAAAAATAAAATTACTATACAAAATTTATAATTTTTGTCAAGACACTGTATACTGTAGACTAAAAACATTAGTAAACATTTGACACACTCATATTATTGGAATTCGCTGAGTATTAACATTTATCTTTTCAAAATTATTACTCTTACTTAAGAATATAAGGGAAAGAGCAGCCTATCTGTTTTTATTATTTATAATATAAAATATTGGAGCTATAAAACCAATAAAAACAGATAGATTGTACGCTCTTTATTTAATCACAAAGTTCTCCATTAAAGGGGCTTGTTTACATTAAGTATATTTAAAAATATAATAATATACTATACACGGGCAGTAAAAAACGATGCTAGTCATGTATTATATTGTTGGTTGTTGACACCCAGTAGACCTCGAAGACTTTTAATTAATATAGTATATGGGATAATATGTAAGGGAACAAAAGTTCTTTTTCTAAAAATATCTTTAAAAATATTTCGGTTAAGAATATATCACATCGCCCTATTAGTCACGTTTTTCATTTGAATTAACATTATTTTCTGTAGCTTTACAATTAAATCCAATGATATGCTATAGGATGGGCTATAATTTATTTGTTTGAATTGAAGTAATTTGAACTAGTTTAGTAACTGATAAGAAATCTTAAAACAATAACCCAATGCATGCATACAAAGATAAATTTATGTGACGACAAATAATTGTTATGTTTTGGATATTATGCACTATAACATGTAGGTTAAGTAATCCAAATAATCCAGGATAATTCTGGATATATACATTCATCAGTTAAACATTATATGTGATAGTAATCAAATAAAATATTTCTTTTAGCTAATATCTTGTTCAAAATACCTAAATAAATTTGGTTTTGGAATTTTTATGTGAAAATTTTCATCCATTCTATATAAGGCCATTGGCCGTTAATCTGAATACATCCCATATATATGTTGCTTACATCCACATATTATGTCTTTTGGCCTATAAAGCATCCAACAAACATAACGGAATTATGCTATTACGTAACACGCGTTCCCACAGTAGGTCTCAGTGGCAGGCAACCCTCCACCCAAAAGTTCGGTCGTTCCAGCATGCTTTTCCATAGATTTAGTTCTTTTCCAGTGGAATCCATCCATTCCACTGGCTTGCCATAATGTTTGCCTGGAATTAATAGTCAACAATTTAGGATAACAATTTATAACAATAAATATCTATTGAATTTATTCCACCATTACAGCCCATTGATATTTTGCAAACAGAACGTTATAAGTTGTTAGATAAAACTGTTTCTCCCCAAAATATTTTCATTTTCATATGGTGCTTCATAAAACGGGGATGTGACCCGTCTTTATTTTTGTTAATTAATGAACACTTTCAACGATGTATTGATAAGATGAGAAATTGCAATGCAATATGTAGTTCAATCTATCAGCTAATTATTCTTAACAATTTCATCCATATATAGCTAATTAACCTTAACAATATTTAGCTTGGCACACGGAAATGAATGATGCTTTCATATAAGGCGCAACATGGAAAATATTTGGAAACGGTTCAAGCTGATCATTTTTGAACACGAATGAACAACACCATAATTATTACCGCATAGGCAGGACGACATTGTTTTCATTTAGTGGATGCTGCACCCTGGATCCTTGTTGTCTTTGATCGATCGTCAAAAAAACGACGTAGTTTTTAACGATGATAATATGAGATATATCATTAGTTACCTTAAGATTTAAAGTTTATCACACGAGTCTTTGTCTACCGAAGGAATGCGGCATGGGCGAGCGATGTTGCCACATACCTTTATTAAATTTAAGTTTAATATCTCTTACTAGCTTGGTAAACCCTACAATTTGATTGAAGACCAGGTGTCTGCGAGTGTTGAACTGGGGGACCAAAAAGTTAATCTTGGACAGGAGATCCGAGGCATCAACAGAGCCGTTGCACCACTTATACAGAAGTACCAGGCTTGCACAGACAGTGCTGTGTTTCAGGGATAAGGTTTTAAAGCGATTGAGCAGTTAGCCATTGTCGATACCTCTGGGTGGACAGACACCATCAACCCTGAACGAAAGCTGCTTCAGGAATCTAAGCTGTACCCACTCCAATCTATCCACATGCACATTATAGTCAGGAAACCATACTGGAGCCGCATAAAGAAGTTTAGATCTTACTAATGAATTATAAATACTTATTCGGCTGGTTGGGTTCGCAAACTCGGAGGTAGTCCTAGTAACAAAACCGAGTATTATTAAAGCGGATGACACCACCTCATCGATGTGCCCGTTGAATGTCAGTCTTCTGTCCACAATGACCCTCAGATCTCGCACAGTCTCCGAGTCTGGGAGTGAAGCGTCAAGAGGGTGTAAAGTCCATTCAAGGCTATTGCGCCGTTACGTCAGAACTTCTGACGTCAAAAGAAAAGATTCGTACGTCTTAGATAGACTCGTACGTTATTTGTTACACTAGCCAAAATATGTCTCTGTACCTGTTTTCTATTCCGGAGCACGTTCCGTTTTTATCAATTTTACATACTTATGACAATATTAGCCGCGTTCGTTTTTGTCATCTTTTTCCTCGACTTGCTCTGAAAATTTGACAGTCACGAGTTCTGTGGATTTAAAAGGAAAACCCAAGTCACGTGCCTGTCAAAATGTTGGAGCAAATCGAGAAAAAAGATGACAAAAACGAACGCGGCTATTGTTTTAAACGTCTGGGCATCTGAATAATACTTTTGGCAGTTCGTTTGATTTAAAATAATAATATGCTTTTTATCGTCTAAAATCCGTTTAAAAACGATTTTAAATGGCAAAATTGTGTATAATACCGCCCTGGCGGTGGATTTGGTTTGCGCATTTCCGTCTCATTTGCCGAGATTTGTCCTCATATCGCCGCGTAAGATGTTTACACATCAAAAATAATTTTTTTCTAGAGATATCATTTTTTAGTATTATCAAATAAATAGAAAACAAATATTACTTATAGCATCTTTTTCACATGTGAAATAATGCACTAATTTTAAAATTAAAGCTTGCTCTTTCCCACTGAACCGGTGGGGCATCTCAAAACGATTTTTATTAGCAATTATTAGCGTAAAACACAAACCAACTACCAACAAATCAATAAATGAATTAAATCTGTTATTTTCGTTATGATATTTTGACATTGACGCAAATCGATGTCAAAGATTCCAATTTGACGGACCAATTTAGTACATACGTTCATTGCATAAAGAAAGATGGAATGATATGACGTAACAGCGCAATAGACTTGAACGGACTTTAGTTGTAATGCTGCGTGTTATATATTAGGGAGATGGTAATTTTCTTACACTTCCGAACATTAAGTGGAAGGCAGTTTTGATCACACCAAACACTCAGTCGGTCAAGATCCCGCTGAAGAAGCTTACAATCATCGAGCCCCTGGACGACACGAAAGATCTTCATATCATCGGCAAAGAGGAGCGAATGGCTCGACATGTCATTGCAAACCATGAGAACAAAAACGGTGCCAAAACACTACCCTGAGGGGCACCACTAGATGCAAGGAAGACCCCAGACCTGTAACCACTGTACTCGACAAATTGCCTTCTACCTCCCAAGTAGAAGGCGAAGAAGCATAACAGACTGTCATGAAATCCCATCCTTTAAAGGTTAAGATTCAAGATACTATGATTCAACTTGTCGAAAGCCTTCGAGAAGTCCGTGTACACAACGTCCAGTTATTGCTTAGTATTTATGGCATGATAGCCGGTGTTTAAAAATGAAGTTAAATTAGTAACAGTTGATCTGGATGGAAAGAAACCATGTTGGTTCGGAGAAATAAGATGTTTTACTTGATGGAACAGTTTATTGTAAACACAGACCTCAAAGGCCTTCGAAAAGTTTGACAAAATGGATATTGGCCGATAGTTGTCAATATGGCTCTTATTACCACTCTTGTAGATAGGGCAGATTTTACCGCACTTGCATAGGTCGGGAAAGACACCCCTGGAAATGGAAAGATTGAATATAAAGAGCATAGGTTTCACCAGCACTGATGCGCAGTTCCGCAGAAGAAATGACGGAATGCCATCTGGCCCTGCAGTTTCCTTATTTTTAAGACCTTTTAAAGCAGATAAAATGTCTGTATTGTCAAGGGCAAGAATATTTATGTTTTGTGAGTTGTCATTATCACTCTCAGTAGATTCACGATCATTGGTAGTCCAAAAATACATGTTTAAAGAATAAAGTGTTTCGCAACATATTTTTGGTTTCAGCTGCTGTATGGGCGCTCGGGCTCCACCTTGTTTCGAGATATTCCTTTGGGTAATGTTGAGTAATGAAGAAATATGTAAGCTTAAGTGTCATAGGAAAACGGATCCATAAGTGGTTTTACTATAAAGACACAACCAAAAGGTCAGAATGCAGCAGAGAAAATGGTTTTATCAAAGAACTTGTGATTAGAATTGTAGAACGCCGGTAATACAAATAAGCAAGCGGAAGTGCCTTGGGTGTCATTATCTCAAGACTGGATAGTGGCAAAAAATGGTCAGGGTCAGGTGTACTACAATCAGCTGCGTAGTGATTGATGCCTTAAGTTACAAAATTTATTTTGGTTGATTTACTCAAAAACTGGAGGTGTACACTTTCTTACCTAGGCGATATTCTACTCACCTACAGAAATCCTGTATTAGAAACCTAACATGAATTTATTTAAATGGTAACATATTACTTATGTTTACCAAGCATATTTCATTAATACTAATGAAGATTGTTACATAGATAGAAAAGAAAAGTTTACCTGTTCCTAAGGAAAATCGAACCATTCCCAAGAATTCATTACTTGCAAGCCTATCGTGATCCCAAACCGTCAGTTCCAAGCTTCTCTCGGCTAATTCTTGAAGAGTGACGTCGTCATAGACGAATGTGTAGTTCCAAACGGGGTTTATTGTTCTCTTAACCACTGGGGTTTTCTGCTTGGCGCTACGACCTTTGTCGGGCAGTAAGTAGCTGAAAATTTAAATACTCTTAAGAATTGTTTAATAAATTAATAAAAGTTAATTTTAAAAATTCAGGATGCTGATCGTGACTAAAAATTAGCAAACTTCTGCTATTAAAAATAAAAAAATACAAAATAAAATATGTTTTTCTTTAATACGACCATTGTTTAAGTACTTACTTAAACAATGATATGACATATCGCTATATAAGCTCGCTCCACCTCAATTCGTTTACAAATTTACAAAATCTCCCAATAAGAAACAGTGGCGCCAATATTGGAAAAGCAATAAAATCAAAAATCAACAGAATAAAAATAAAAATATTTTTAAACCATTGCAACTGATGCAAGCAGACAAACTAGATATTGATGGGTCGTGCTTTAACAGAAACTACTTTGTGGCCCATTTTTTAGGGATGTATCAACAATTGAGGACCCAAGCATTTAAATTATAGTTTACTAGTTCTGCTAGAAAGTATGTACGAGTTTCTGAGCAGCCATTCGCTAAATGCAAATTACATTAAAAATCATATCCTTATGATGGTAGTTTATATGTTATTCTGTTTTGAAATATGAGTTTGACTTCTTTTTTGGTATACACGAGTCTATTCTCGATTATCCAAATTATACTTATTATTGGTCATATAATGTACATATATATTATAAATTGACTAACGAAAATTTTTTTTTGTTAAAAGTAAAGTATGTAATAGTTGCTTTCGTTTTGTGTTTATTCTGTTTTGCTGCGAAGTCTCTTCAGCCCTTTATTATACAATGCCAGTTGGGATTGTAGTTGGTGAGCCAATCCTGTTTCAAATGCCCTTAATGCAATTGCATGCAGTGCATGTGGAACCCAAACTACTCAAGTACCTCGAGACCAACAGAAAATTAGCGATAGCCAATACGGCTTCCGCAAACAGAGATCGACAGGAGATTGGCCTATGTCACTCATATATGAAGTAGGTCAATTGAGAACTACGGCAAATCTCGAGTGATTACGTTGGAAATTTCGAAGGCATTTGACAGAGTTTGGCATGACGGATTGCTCAACAAACTGCCATAGTCTCTCTGCAGCAGAGACCGATCTCTGCACGTTGCAGTTGATGGACACATCTCAGACACATTCACCATTAATGCGGGAGTACCTCAGGGCGCAATACTTTCACCAACTCTATTCCTCATCTATATTAATGACCTGCTGACCGAAACCAATAATCCTGTTTACAGCTTTGCAGATGACAGCACTCTTGTCTCCAAATTTAGATCAGAAAAACCATTACCAGCGACTGAGACTTATCACCGCAGACAGGAGCAGATTACCACAATTAATCAAGATCTGGAGATGGCTCGAACTTGGGGTGACATGAATTTGGTCCAGTTCAATGCAGCAAAAACCCAAGCAGCCACGTTTACCCAGAAAGCCAATACGGCGGGCCCTGATATCATTATGGCAGGATCGACCATTCCTTCATCCTCGTCAATCGGACTACTGGGTGTTTCGGTCAACAGCAATATGTCCTGGCATGACCACGTTGCTATATCGCAGTAGATGCTCTTGCTCTACAAAGCGCAAATAAGAGCGTGCTTAGAATATTGCTCACACATCTGGGGTGCTGCACCTAAGCACACCCGAAAGCTGCTGGATTCCATTCAGAAGAGAGCTGTGCGTCTCGTCGGCGACCCGGATTTGACCCGGGATCTGGATAGTCTGGAACACCGCAGACATGTGGCCGAGCTATCCCTCTTTTGCAGATATTTTCACGACAGATGTTCCCAAGATTTGGCCCACATCATCCCGTTCCCAGCATCGCCTGCCAGACAGACGGCAAGAGCGCATTCGTTCGTTGTACAACTGAAAACACCTAGAACATCGCTTTACAAGGACTCCTTTGTCTGGCGCACTGACACAACCTACAACTATTCAAGAACCGTGTCAATCAACATCTTCGCGCACACACCGCTCGTCGAGTGCCATAGTGTGCGTGCTACTGTTATAAAAAAACCGTTTCATTGGTTTACTACTAAGCCAACTTCATTCATCATCGTTGTCACCTTCACTCTGTTCTCCACTTACAATGTTAATTCCTCACAGCCTTCTATGTCCTGTAAAGTAACTTCTTCACACCACTACGAGAAGTTCGTAATTCCAGACCGATACACCGTCTTCATATGAGAAACAACATTCTGGACCATGATCGTTGCAGAGTAGTACATTAATGATATCTTATGCTGATAGCAGCACAGCAGGCATCTTTTAATTAAATTTCTTCCAGACAGTTAATAAAATTTTACCCATTATTCTCCTGTTCTAAAACATGTGCCAGTGCCGAGTTCGAGTAGTTTGGAATTGTGAACGGGTCGGATGCTAATCATGGGATCGTGAACCAAATTTAAATGAATACCAGTTGGGCCGGGAACTCTTAATATTGTTAGTCGAATTGGGACTATCTTCCCTTTAAAAGATCTGGTGGCTAAAAGTATTTGTAAGCGAGTATATTTGGCTGTATGGGTGATTGATGCTTTAACGAATAAATAAGTGCAAACTAATATATATAGTTCCAGAAGAAAATGATGGATCATTTTGACAGTTTTGTGCCGCGTGTTTTTCAGATGATTTTGTACGATTTCTACTTTAATATACTTAACAATAATTATATATATTTTTGGTATAACTCACCTTTTACAGAATGGGTCCGATGATCCATTGGCTTTAACGGCACTGAGTGATTTGGCTTCTTTAACTAGAATATGAAGGGAACCCCTGGATCTCTTTCCTTTCTTGTGCACCGTCATGTCTGGAGGAACAAACTTCAAACATACTATGATATCGCCTTTGAAGGATAACATATCGTCGAAGGGTTCAGTCTATAAAAGAAAAATAATTTTCTGTCATTGCTATTGGCTGGGTAGGTCTGTTGTTTGATTTGTATCTGTTCCTGCAAACTTACCCTTTCTTGAAGATTATACCACTTAGGCGTGGGGTCATCGAATACTTTATTTTCTAAAGCCATCATGACTTCTCCAAGAAAGTCGTTTCGTCCAAACATGTCGGAATGCCACACCGAAAGCCACAAAGTACGAATTTCCAACTCGTTGATGGACATGTGGAACTTAAGACATTCGTCGAACACTGGATTGAGCGTGTGTTTTTTCACTTTAGTTTTTCGTTTTCCCGACTTTGACTTATCGGGAAGCAGATATACCTGAAAATTAAAATAACATTTTATAATAAGTAAACAATTCAACAAGCAATGTAATATAAAAGAGTTGAAAACTTCTGTTATGCTTCGTTCGAATATTTTCAATTTAAATAATGCATATCCGGAGGCATATCGTTTTGAAATATATGAGAACGGAGAAAGATGTAATTTTTAAAATCCAATATGTACACACTAGATATGTAAATTTGCAAGCCAACGATTTAAAGTCAAAGAATAAAAAATTGATCTAACATGTACAAATCACATTATTAATCGATAAGTAAATATTGCTATGTTCTGGTGTAAATAGGGCTGAGCAGAAGTTTTATTTCGCATCTTCCTTTGACTTGCTTCAGACTTTTCCAACTGTTGTTTTTCTTATGGCCTTCTTATTGTTGAAATGGATCACAGCTGTATTTTCCACTCCTAACATCATCTGCTCAATTTCACTAATCCACTCGGCAGATTAGTGACTTGACCAACTAGGCTCCTGACGATTGATGCTATATATTGCAGCCTGTGTACTGTCACCCTGATCTCCTGCTAGAGATCCTAAGTTTCTAAAAAAAGTTCTTTCTTTTAGCTGCAAATTTTACATTTTGTTTGCAATTTTGTATCCAATCGACCCCTCAATTCCGGGCAGCACTAAGACTGGGTTCCTGCAACTCAGTTGCCGCTACCATTTTCTGCCATCTTGGACGCTGAAGTTATAGATACAACAAGAGTATCAACGGTCTTGAAATTCTGAAGACCTCATTGCTAATAATTTGATCATGTTGTTTTACTATTTAGGAGACCACACATAAATTGCTCGGGATGAATGAATGAACTGAAACACGGCCGGGTTATCTCTTGCATGTAGGCTCAGTCAGAAAGTCCCGCCTCCCTAGCGAAGGCACACAGCTTCCTCGGCTGGATCCTTCTTATGTCCTCCAGGATCAGCACGCAGCTCCCAAAGTGCACCTCTCTTATCCTCACCAACGCTGGACAATCAGCAAGAACATGAGTGGAAGATTCCTCGCCCTTCAAGCACCACCTATATTCCGGATTTTCCACCATCCGAAGCAGGAGCAAGAACCTGTTCAAGCGATAGTACCCTGTGAGGAAGTTCGCAACAAGCTCTTCAGAGCTAGCAAGGCCCCCATCCGACAAGACGCAGGGTCAGACAAGAGTATCCTAGCCTGCCTCATTCCAGAAGTAGTCCGCAATAGATCCTTGGCCTGCACATTCTTTGCGTTCCGTTCTGGCCATAAATGACCTCAATAGGATAAATAAAAGTTGTCACTTTGATGTAGTATTTATGCTACAAAATTTTGGCTTTCTAGGATAATATCTTCAGGTGCCTAGTTGAGGTCGAAATTGGGAAAATTATGAACAATATCAGAAATTCAAGCAAACACAGCGATTTACCTTGACATCGAACGTTGTCGACTTATTATCGTCTGTTGAACGTGTAATTGTTTATTTGTGTCAAAAATGCCCAACATGTAAAAACATTGAATTTGGAGCACCAACAAAACCTAAGTGCAACATTCTTCTGACTTATAGCAATGTAATCGTGTACTGAAGGCATATTTATGG
>JAEQML010057083.1:0-32756 GCA_016904865.1 Pissodes strobi
TGTCAGTTTTGAAGAACCTCGACAAAAAGTATCAAAAAAAACTATAAAAATCGAAATAGAAACATTCAAGATTTTTTTGTCGAAAATCCGACAGCTTCTACACGACTTGCAAACGGATAACTTCAACATTCCGAAATCAACCATCCATGACGTTTTAAAAGGAACCCATCAGTGCCGATTTAACCATTAGGCGGACTAGGCGGCCGCCTAGGGCCCGGTAGCTTAGTGGGGCCCGGAATTCGTACCCATAAATAAGAAAAAAATTGAGTGAGTCTGCTATGGCTGTTGCCTGTACGTTTTAGCTTGTTGATAGAATAAAAATTAGATTTAATAACAAACTTTAAAATAATAAAAAATCATACGCTACCGAAACCGCGGGTAAAAGCTAAAAGTATCCTATGTTCTTTACTATACTCTTGAAAATATCAGTACAAAATTTCATGATGATCGTAATAGTTTATGCGCAAAAGCGTAATAAACAAATAAACAAACACATTCGCATCTATAATATTAGTTAGGATTCTTTAATAATACTTACTGGCAGCTTCGGAGTGGATTAATCTCGGGATTAATTCACTGCACAAATTAGACGCGAAAATCTAATGCCACCAGGAATAACATCTACATATGGACACAGCTTATTTACCTAGTCATCTTGGGCTGTCATTCTTTGATTTGGGAAAGTCAATAACCAAATTTTGCAAATTTTAGAAGAGGGCTATGACTCAATATTGTTTTAAACGTCTGGGCATCTGAATGATATTTTTGACAGTTCGTATAATTTAAAATAATAACATATGCTCTTTTATCGTCTAAAACCCGTTTAAAAAATTTTAAATGGCAAAATTGTGTAAAAATCCGAAAATTCGGACTTTTTTAGGACGATAACCGTGGCTTCGGACGAATTTGTTGTGGATTTTTGAGCGAAAATTCATTTTAAATTCAACCATCCATTAAAAATAAGCTCTGCTATGGATCCAAATACACTCCGAATATAATAATTAAAAAGCAATACTTTTGACGGTTCGTGTAATTTAAAATATGCTTTTTTGTCGTCTAAAATTCGTTTAAGACGATTTTAAATGGCAAAATAGTATATAATACCGCCCTAGCGGCTAGAATCGACTTACACATTTCCGTTCCCACACTTCCGCCCCGCCCACACATTTCCGTCCCATTTGCCGAGATTTACCTTCATACCGCCGCGTAAGATGTTTACACATCAAAAACCTAAGTATTGCAAATGAAAAAGTGCCTAAAAGATTTGTAGTTTTCAAATTGAGTAATAATATTAATATATTAGGTTCTTGTTTTTTTTTTTTATTTATTATAATAATGTTATTTTCGATGTTTGTATTTGTTTTTTGTTCTACTTAATTCAATTAACGATTACCTACATTTTGCAGTATTATGTTTTTTAGCGTTTCACTGTTGATTCACATTACATTTTACTTTAACTATTAAAAAAATATATAATTTTTTTCAATTTCTTAACCAACGTAATCCCATATCTATCCGAAATCATGACCTACCCCTTTTTTCTCTTTCCAATAATGGGCGAAAATCCTTACGGCCGCCTAGGGCCCGATAAAGCTCTAAACCGGCGCTGGAACCCATTATCCTCCATGAATGAATGAATGATATTGAAGGGTAGCACACTGCGGCCTGTATAGATCTGTAGTGCCCCCCTTCCTTGATGCTTCCGGTGATGTGATGTGATTCTCAATCAGAGTGCCTCATCCAGCTTCAGTGCTTTGATAACAGCAAGTAGGTAGTCTGGATCATTCTATGGACGGAAGTTCCTCCTCTTCGACCATGCAGCACCCGAAGCAGGTCGTTCGCCTGTTCGCGACCGCCTCGCACTTCGTGAGAACCGGAGTTTCCTCCCCCTCCTCACAGAACCGGCAACTGTCCTCGTTTTCAACTTTTAATCTCTTCAAGTGCATTCTCAATCGGCATTGGCCCGTAAGAAAGACGGTGAAGATGCGGTGATTGTTCTTACTCAGTGTTATAAGGTTTTTTGATCTTCATGGGTGAGGGGGCCCTAGAAACATCTTTGATTGCTTTAACCCTGGAAGACGTTCCCATATACTGATCCATTTGGTTCGCTCTTTTTCCTGAATTCTTCTTTGTAGGTGTGCATCCCTATGCCATATAGAAAGGTTCTGGTCCTAAAAGCGGAGTTTGTGCTCCTATTTTTACAAATTGGTCTATTTTTTCATTACCTTCGTTTCCTGATATGCATTCAAAAGTAAATTTGTTATTCTTGCCTAGTTCATTTAACCTATCTGAGCATTTCCATACCATTTTGGAGCTGATTTATGTGAGCTCAGCGCTTTGATGGCTGCTTGGCTGTCTGAAATGACAATCTCTTTCTTCCTATAGTTTCTGTCGAAGTTGAACTGCGCACATCTGGCTATGGCGTTAATTTCTGCCTGGAATATGCCCGGGTGTTTCCCATTACTTCGGAGAATTTGGTTCCTGTCCCAAATACTCCGGCTCCGGTCCTCTGTTTAGTTCTTGACCCATCTGTATACCATTTTATGGCACTTTGCTGCAATGTGAAAATGCGAGTGGTGTTATCCTCCATACAATCCCACCCTTTTACAAGGGCTTAATGAAGGTGATTTTGAGAGGAAACTAGAATTTTGCCATTGGTATCGGAGTAAATGTCAAGAAAGCTCCTTTTTTCATAATTGTGGCGTATTTAACAAACATAACCACAATTACCGGTCTTTTTTTTATGGCTGTGGCACAGACACTAAAGGGAGATCCTATGGCGCTGGACGAGCGGTGTGTGTGCGAATACACGGTTCTTAAATAGTTGTAGCTTGTAATTTGGGGGAAATAGATGTCCTGGGAGTGAGTTCCACATTGATGCATTGCGCTAGACAAAGGATTTCTTGTAAAGCGATGTTCTAGGTATTTTCAGTTGTAAGACGAACTGGTGCGCTCTTGCCGTCTGTCGGGATTGTCTGACAGGCGTTGCCAGGGGCGGGATGAGGCGGGCTAAATCCAGAGAACATCTGACGTGAAAGTATAAAAAAAATAGAGACATCTCGGTCACATATCCGCGGTGTTCCAAACTATCCAGATTCCGGGTCAAATCCGGGTCGCCGACGAGATGCTCAGCTCTCTTCTGAATGGAATCCAGAATCTTTAGTGTGTGCTTTGGTGCGGCACCCCAGATGTGTGAGAAATATTCTAAGCAGGGTCTTATTTGCGCTTTGTAGAGCAAGAGCAACTGCTGCGGTGTATACAGTTTTTTGTTGCGAAATAGGACACCAAGCTTCTGGGAGGCTGATTTTGCGATGTTAGCAACGTGGTCATGCCAAGGACATATGGCTGTTGACCGAGACATCCAGCAGTCTGATTGACGAGGATGAAGGAATGGCCGATCCTGTCAATGATGTCAAGGCCCGCCGTATTGGCCCGCTTGGTAAACGTGGCTGCTTGAGTCTTTGCTACATTGAATTGGACCAAATTTCTGTCGCCTCAAGTTTGAACTTTCTCCGGGGCTTGATTGATTGCTGTAATCTGCTCCTGTCTGCGGTGATAAGTCTCAGTCGCTGGTAAAGGTTTTTCTGCTAAATTAGGAGACAAGAGTACTGTCATCTGCAAAACTGTAAACAGGATTATTCGTTTCGGTCAGCAGGTCATTAATATAGATGAGGAACAGAGCTGGTGAAAGTATTGCGCCCTGAGGCACGCCCGCGTTAATTGTGAACGTGTCTGAGATGTGTCCATCACCTGCAACGTGCAGAGATCGGTTCTTAAGGAAGAGGCTGGCAGTCCGAAGGACGGCAGTTTGTTGAGCAGTCCGTCATGCCAAACTCTGTCGAATGCCTTTGAAATTTCCAACGCAATCGCTCGAGACTCTCCGTAGCGCTCAATTGCCCTACTCCATATATTATGAGTGACATAGGCCAATATATCTCCTGTCGATCTCTCTTTGCGAAAGCCGTATTGATCATCGCTGATTATCCTGTTCTACTCAAAGTACTTGAGTAGTTGCTGATTGACTACACGTACCATGACTTTGGAGATTATTGGAAGCAAGACAATTGGGTGATAGTTTGAGGGCGTGGTTTTCTTGTCTTTTTTGGAATACAGGTTGCAATTGAGAGACTTTCCAAGAAGATAGGTAAATCCCTTTTCCGTAAGACAGAGAAAAAAATCTGGAAAAACGGGTGTTAGTTCGTTGGCGCAGTTCTTCAACACGATGGCAGGTATTCCATCCGGTTCTGATGCATTTTGCGTATCTAATTCTTTAAGGATTTTACGGATATCACGGTAATGAAACTTGACTTCTGCCATGGTAGTGTTGATGTTCGATAAGGTGGGGAGAGCCTTGCCTTGGGGGACATCTAAGGTAGAGTGCGATGAAAACATTTAGGCGGGCATGTTTGCTTTTTCCTTGGCTGTAGTTGCCGTGATGCCACGTTCGTCTGTCAAAGGTGGGAGAGACGGTTTTGTAAAGTTATTACTTTACTACTCTTTGCTACCGACCAGAAATTCCTGGAGCCACTGGGGCATTCTTCTTCTTCTTCGTCTTCTTCCAATGCCCTATCCCTTATGAACGTTGGCTATTAATATGGCGATTCGAATTTTATTAGCAGCTTGTCTAAACAATTGGATAGATGATAGACCAAACCAATTCCTTAGATTTTGCATCCAAGAGTTTCTCCTTCTACTACCGTCCACCTTGCCCTGAAGGATAAGTTGCTGAAGTTTCTTGTTGTTTGTCGATTCTTCTGAGTACTTCTTCGTTTGTAACGTGATCCTTCCACCTTCCAGGATATTCGGAGAGCACGCCGATATATCCACATTTCAAAGGCCGAGATCTTTTTCATAAGTTGTTCTGTCATGGTCCATGCTTCCACTCCGTATAGCAAGACTAGTGAATATGTAGCATTTTATCAATCTGATTTTTAGTGCTAGTGAGATGTTTCTTTCGGCAAATATGTTTTTCATTCTAATAAAAGTTGGTCTTGTTTTCTCAATCCTGGATTTGATTTCTGTGGCCATGTCCCATTGATTGTGAACGATTGTCCCTAAATATGTATATTTTTCAACGTGTTCTATAGGTGTAAGTCTTCCTATTGGTATTCGTTGTTTGCTAATGCACATCCATTTTGTTTTTGAGACATTTAGTTTTAGTCCGAATTCCTCGGATATATCGTCACTTTTTGTAGTATACTTTGAAGATCTTTAAGACTACTAGCTATGATGGCAGTATCGTCCGCGTATCTAATGTTATTGATGCGTTCTCAATTCATCTTTATTCCCTCTTCGGCATTATGAAGCGCCTCGTCAAAGATCGCTTCTGAGTATAAATTGAGAAGTAGAGTACGCATCCTTGACGGACTCCTTTTTTGATTTCCCAGCGATTTTTATCTTTGCAGATTGATCCCAGAATAGGTTTGTTATAATTCTAATATCTTTTAAGTTTAGACCTGTAGTTTTAAGAAGTTCCACAAGTTTTCCGTGCTTTACGTTGTCGAAGGCTTTTGAAAAGTCGATGAAGCATACATATACATCTCGGTTCATGTCTCTGCACCTCTGTATAAGCACCTGTAAGGAGAAAATCGCCTCTCTGCTGCCGAAGCCTCCTCTGAAGCCAAATTGGGTCTCGGTCATCCGTAATTCACATTTTGCATTGTTTAATGAAAACGTTAGTATGAGCGCCCACGAGGCGCCATCGGCATTTTGCGGTACACCTCTGACACCTAGACAGTCTATAGATAAAGATTGTTTGTGAGTTATCCCTTCGAGCTGTGCTTCGCGGATAAGATCGCATCAGATAGTTTTTTTTTAAAGGAAACCCTCCTCCTAGCATAACGAAGGGTAACAACGCATGTCGCCTTCCTCAAATAGAGTTCCAATCATATATCGTGCCACCAAACCTGCATCACTTGCCTTTTCATAACCCCCTAAGTCAACCGCAATGAATTTATAATGAGCATCAATCAATGCCAGCAAGACGATTGATTGCTCCTTTATAATTAAAGACTTGCTCTATTGCAGCAATTCGTACTTTTCACCTATAGCAGCAAAACAATTTGGAAATGGTCACAACCTTTCAAATTCTTCGGCAATTTTTAGCCAGTCGACTTCCGTGGCGGGTGCCAATTCATAAGAACACAAAACTTTGCATGGCGTCGTGATAATTGCAGAAACATCAAGAAAACTCTGTAGCTGAAGCTCATGGATATTCGTGATTTTCTAGATGCTAGGTATCTACAAACCAGAAAATATCTTAATATAACTTTAAATGTAAAAAATTAAAATCGACCAACCGTAATGTGAGAGCGAGCCGCTCCTCTGGTGAAGTACCTCACAACTGCATCGTCCTGCACTCTTCGAAATATAATGTGAAATTCTCCTTCTTCATCTCTTGCTCTAACCCAAAATCGTGTCCTCTTCCGGATCCTCTTCTCCTTGCGCCTCAAAAGAAATAAAAGAATGTACGCCGAACAAACTATCACAGCATCCTCCTTGACGTGACCATTTCACTTACTGAGGTAGAGAGTTTTGCTTATGATATGAACACGCTATGAACACGATCGTACCGTGAAAATGCAATGCAAAACGGCACGACACAAAAGCGGTAGGAACACGACATGAGCATGATACTAATAATGAAAACTGGCCCATGGGCGTAGACAGGATTTTTTCTCAAGGGGGGCGAACCGTAGATAAGGCCGCAGTGATACCCGTAGGCGGAGGCTAAATTTTGGGGGTGCCACGCCCAATTTTTACCCAAAAGTCGTTAAAAAAAAACAAGGATTCGGCACCCTCTTGAATATGAATGGTATCTCATGAATGGTATGTTGAAAAATTTCCAGGGGGTGGGGGGGGGGGTGGGGATCACGGCCCCCCTGTCTACGCCCATGAACTGGCCTGTTGTCTTTTCTACGTAATATAGTACATATCCTACTCTAAAAGTGTGGCAGCAGCTGATGCATTTTCATTGTTCCGAAAACCCTGCTTCTTGAATCTAGGATCCAATAAACTCGCCAGTCTCGTTGCAAATAATATTTCATATAGTCATCAATTACTTCATTAAAAAATGGTATATGCTAAATGTAATGGGAATAATCAAATACATACTTGCAATCTGAAAATTAATATGCAGTAAATATTTAAAACTAATTGCAAACAAACATTTTACCATATTTTCGTTGTTGCTTCCTCAATACATTGCAAAACCTTTTCTAGGCTTAGGAGCTTTACAATATGATCCTACCTATAGCATCATTAGTTTTCAGGATTCGCTGAATCATGCAAATAGTGCAGTTGTAGTGTGTGGAAACTTTCTGCAGTAGCTTGTAGAACTCTGATGTTTCTACCCATTTTTAAACATTTCCATACCAATAGTACTACTTCTAAAGAATGTAACAATGTCTTTATACCATGAACATGATATTCAAGATTATCTTGCATTACCAAATTGGGTGTATGAGCATGGAAGATGGCGCTTTTTAACAAATCGCATGCACAAGATGTTGCCCGTACCACATCAGAGAGCTTCAGAGTTGCGCGCGCAATACATTGTTCACAAAAATGTCTAATATTACACTTCACGCATGACCCTCTGCTCGCTTCGCTCACTACGGAAGCGCAACCAACAGAACCTAAGCAAAGCTAACCCAAAGCATGCCCAAAATGAAGAAAAAAACTTTTCACACATAATATTAAAAATAAATGGAATCGAACCCGTACCGCAGACTCAGCATCCAACCACTGAGCTACGGACCAGTTGACAGCAATTCGCTAGACTCCATATGGTGTTTGTCAACAATGTCTCGGAAGCCCTCTGATGTGGTACGGGAAACGTCTACTATCACATGCTATCAACTGTTACAATCCGAAGAAGCCTGGCTGGTGGATCCAAATGTGCTTTAGTCACAAGAGATCCGTCTCGAAGGAATGCTGGGCTATCGAAAACTATCGATTGTTCTTAAAAAAAATCTATTGTATTCGATAGTGGAACATATAAATATTAAAAAATTGAGCAAGTCTGCTAGTACTCCAGACACTGATGTGTAAACATATGTTCTATATCGACATCATGGACATGAAAATCTAATACCGCCCTAGCGGCTAGCTTTTTAGAAGCGCCACTTGAGTCGTTGCAATCGCGGCCGTCCTGGATACTAGACTCTAGGGAGAGCACACCCAACCCATCCATCTGTCCACCCTTACGTTTTTTCACTTCACGCATGGCCCTCCGCTCGCTTTGCTCGCTACGGGGGCTCAAGAAAAGGAAACTAACCAGGTGCTAATCAAAACTAACCCAAGACATACCCAAAATCAAGAAAAAAACTGTTTAGAAATATAACCGTAAAAAAAAAAAACGGGGCTTGAACCCGGGCCGCCGAAGTGAAACCTGACCATCTAGACCTCTCTACCACGAGGGCTCTTGCGCGAACTGATTGCATCGCGAAGAAATGGCGCGAACGTACGGGTGGACAGATGGATGGAATTGGTGTGCTCTCCCTAGAGTCTAGTGTCCTGGATTAGCTTGCTCCTGTTATGATGTCACATCGGTTTACACATTTCCGTCTCATTTGCCGAAATTTACCCTCATACCGCCGCGTAAGATGTTTACACATTAATAAATAGTTCTCGCCTTCTAAACTCTTTTATATATGTATTTAAAATTAAGAGGTTAATTTTTGTTTACTTGGTATTATTTAGAAGAATGCGGGAATTTGCATAAAGAAGGAATTCTCTGCAATATTTACGGTTTTTAGGTCTCAAAAAATATTTAAAACACGATATTGAGGTTATGTAGTAGTAGTAAACCCTCTGTTGGCCTTTTTCGTGAGACAATTCAGCCAGAAAAGACCTCTATCCGGCTTAGTTAGAGCTGGTGCGACCCATCCCAGATAAGTTACGCCTGATGGATAGAGATACTATTTTTAGAGCTCCCAGTATGTCGAGTATGTACCCCTGGGACTCCGACTTGTACATGCACGGCTTGTTTTAAGGTTCGAACACCACCGGCTCGACATTCACACACATTTAAATCTTGTACATGCACGGGGCTCTAATCCCCGGCTGGACGTCCGATTCTTATTCGGGGAGCCCCTGAAAGCCCCATGTGCCCCCAAACTAACATATATGTATATGAAGCTGGAACAAAATGGCCGATACCCGACACGTGCACACTCGACCGAAGACGAATCGGAAGTCCATATTGAGGTTATATTTGTAGCGTCGACTTGAAGTAAGTTCCATATACTAACATAACTTACGCAAAAGCAGAAAACTGAGTTCAAACAGGGTTAGACGCCAGTTTCAAAACGAGAGGATCCCGTAGTAAAACATCTGTCAAATTATGTCATATTTGGATCCATGACGTCCCTCGTCAGTTGGCGGTATTTTCAAAAACGATACCGTGGAAACAGAGGATAATTAAATATTTATGGGGTAATGGAACGTTTGGATTTGTATTATTTTATTTTTATATAGACTACAATAACGCGTGCGAATCTAATCTACGACGAGACTTTGATCATTAAAATCGTTTAAGCCGTTAAAGTACATACTCATCCGCGAAAAACATAAACCTCGATCCATATAGCAGGGAGTAAGTATTAGGGGAGGGCGGGAATTTAAAAGAGTACTGTTAACAACATGCATGGCCCTCCGCTCGCTTCGCTCGCGCCGGTGCGCAACCACACAAAGCTAACCCAAACACCCAAATTTAAAAAAAAAACAAACATAACCTTAAAAAAATAAAACATGCCCTGCCACCGACGGGAATCGAACCAGGGGCACCCGTATCCAAGTGCAGGATTTGACCACTGCACTACCGAACCTGTTGACAGGAATTTACTGGACCGTAAAGGCATGGGTAATTCTATACGTCGCAACCCCTCGTGTACATCGGAAACATAAAGACGTCACAGGTGGCGTCATGGATCCAAATGTAAAATAATTTGACAGATGTTTAACTACGCAATCCTCTCGTGATTCAAGCTACTTTCATAAATTATGAAGTAAACATTCTGTACTGAGAGTCAGTTTAAATCGGCTTTACTTTTAAGCGCGCTGAAAATTGTCAAAGAAATTGTAAATGGAAAACTAATCGCGGCTGGGACCATGACGTATACTTAGTACTTAAACAATTTTAAATATATTATATTATTACATACTAGAGTCAAGGAACGTTTGAATGTTTCATTCACGCAAGGGAAGTTATAACCAGTTTTGTCAGCTCAACACGGCATAGTCGCAGGCCTTATTATCCCCTGCCATCTCTAAAGCATGTTTTCACACGCAGGAACTCTATCGAGATGTGATAGGAATACGGCTTACCCCTTGCAATTTACTCACCGATAGAGCCTTCTAATCCCACCCCAACGGGTTCCCAATACGCTTTTCACCCGACTGCGTGCAATACAATGTAAAAGTTCTATTATAAAATCATCATTTCTTGGAAAAGAGAAGGAAGGTTTCTTGTCTGTTGTTTTTATTTAAGGCTGTAAATGGTATTTCAAATAATCCTACATTTTTATCAGCAGTGCCCTTTAATATACCAGGTTATCACACAAGAAACCCACTTACTTTTTACATTTCTGATGTAGCAAACAATAACAGGCAACTAGGATCACCTTTATACAGAATTTGTAACCTATATAATGGCATTCAAGGTGAAATAGATATTTTTGGTTTAAGTAATCATAAATTTCTTTCTATTGTTAATATATTACTTTAAGTTTATATGGGTAACAAGAATTATTTAGTTGTAGTTAGTTGTATACTTACATATTTTTTGTTTTTCTTATACTTAGTAATAGGATTTATTCTCGTAATATTTCTGTTAAGTATAATATACGTAAATAAATAAATAAATAAATCACACTTCCTTCCAGCACGAAGGCACTAATACTCCATCAAGGACCAAGCAAAAGTCCTGGTTTTCATTTCCAGCTATTTTACTCAAACCGAATTGAATTTCGAAATGCACTCTATTTATTATAAGCACTTCGAATAAATTCTTTTCGAAGTGAAAATAAATGTTTCTTGATACATGGTTTTATCAGAAGCAAAATGTGGGAAATAATTCCAAAACGGAATTGATTTTATTTCTTTTTATGTAATAATTAAAGGCCAAGTAACCAGAGCCTTCCCAATCTCTCAACTGGCATGAGGCTGGTCGAGTGCCGAAATGCTAGAACTAGCGTGCGATCTGTCTAAGCTAACGCCAGCTGAGAAGAAGAAAAGAAGAGGGATAATTCTGTCAATTTTGTTTTGTTTTTGTTTGCTTCTTGAATCTTGTCAAGTGTTACCTTACCTGTGTTTATCGATTTTTCTTTGGTTAAAGGATTTTTCCCTTTTTCTCAATTTTGTATTTTGTGTATGCCTTTGCGTTTTTAGTGTATGGCTATACTCATAAATCTGTTTCTAACAACATACCATTCAAAAAAGTAGAAAATATTCCTAAATACTGTAAGCGAATTATTGATATTATTGTAAAAGAAGACCTCAAGAATATGATCTGTTACCTGAATCCCAAGAAACCTAAGCATAAAAAGGACGGGTGCGGTAAGTAAATAATTACCCCCGAGCATTGTAAAACAGTAGATCTCACAAGTGTTATTATTTAGTACTTGTCGACTTGGTCAACTCGGTAATAGAACCTTAATTTAATATGAGCTTAGGCTATATATGATATTGATTAGTAGAATCATTGATTACACACTTAATGCTTGTAATGACTAGGTTTAATCTGCTTTATACTAATGTACAAATAAGGCAAATGAAGTAAGGCAAGTAGAGTTTGAGATTTGTTATTTTTAGTGTTAATATATTTTCAGTTTCTTAATCTTATCAATTCCTTTCATTGCGTGATCTTGTCTCTGTTCCTCATCTATATTAATAACCTGCTGACCGAAACGAATAATTCTGTTTACAGTTTGTCAATACTATAAAAGATCTAGAAGTATGGTTTGACAAAAATTTACATTTTAATATGCACATTGAGCACATTACCAATAGGGCTTTGAAGTTGCTGCATTTTATTCATAGATCCTTATGTGACTTTATGAATATAAATTAAGTACTTTAGGGTGTTGTATTGCTCATATGTCAGATTTGTGTTACAGTACGCTTGTCTTGTTTGGTCCCCAGTCTATACAAAAAAAATTGTGCAAAGAAAGTTTTTAAAATTGATATGCTTGACATTAGGGGAGTAATGATGAAATTTTGAAGCTTTTAAATATGTCTTTGTTGGAAAATCGATGACTTTTCTTAAACATACACACCCTATTTAAAATTCTCAATTCACAAATTAACAGTGCTGAATTATTACCTGAGGTTTTTCTACACATTCCACAAAGAGCTCGAAGACAGCTTATTCTATTCCATATATCCTCTCACAGGAAAGATTATGGTTTATTCAGATTTTGTAATGAAGCACATAATATTGGTGGAGTTGTACAGCTGGACTTATTCCATGACTCGTTATACTCATTAAAGAGAAAACTTACGAATTGTTTCCTTTTGAAATAACTAATTCTTTTTTTCTCTGTTATTATTGTCTTTTGTTTTCTTTCTATCTGTATCTGTTTTTTTTTGTAAATCTAAGATGGCTGGTCTGTTAATAAACTATTCATGTATTTATTTATTCATTTAATTATTTATTAAACAATTTTTTTTTGATTTTACAATTGCAAAACGCTGTATAAACATTCGAAATTATAATAATAAACGTGCATTAAACTATTTCCTAAAAATAGTATTTTAGTTGTAGAGCTAATTACTAGGTATCTGTTGATAACTTTATCTTTTTTTGACCATCATTTTTATATATGATAATGTCTTTATTAATTTTTCTCCCTCATCTGTCTCTGTTAGTATCATGGATTTGAGTGTCTCTGATCACTGTAGACAACTGTTCAGCTGACATTTTCCTAAAAATAGTATTTTAGTTGTAGAGCTAATTACTAGGTATCTGTTGATAACTTTATCTTTTTTTGACCATTCATTCTCATCTTTCAAGCATCATTTTTATATATGATAATGTCTTTATTAATTTTTCTCCCTCATCTGTCTCTGTTAGTATCATGGATTTGAGTGTCTCTGATCACTGTAGACAACTTGTTCAGCTGACAATCAATCGGAGCCCAGTTTCAATAAGGGAAGAGCAACATAAGTGTAGGCCCATGATAGAAAGGGGATTACATTGCTTCTACAATACGGTAAATGAATGTTTTTTTTGACTTCATAAATAATGATGATCTTAATATTGACCAAAAATTTGACACTTTTATGAGGCTCATTGATGGGGCATACCTGCAGTCCTTTCCCGAGAAAACCTTCCGGGTTCGCTCCGGTAGGCCGGTTGGAGATATTGGCTGGTTTGATAGTGAACTAAAGGAAAGGAGAGAAGCAATATCCTTTCTACCAGATCATTGTAAATTTCATAGTTCTGAGTTTGCCAATTCTGAACTGAAAAAAACTAAAAAATTATTATAAAAAAAAGGCTTAAAGCCACAACAAAACAATAGGTTAATAAATACTTCTACAAACCCAATAAAAACAATGTGGCAAATAATAAATAACTTCAAACCAAAATCTGTAGATGGGGGTGACAAGGGCACATTCTCAATTGCAGAGGAATTTAACAATTACTTTGCAGGTGCTGCCAATGGTCTGATTAAAGATATGGAGGAAACAGACACTGACCCTCCAAGCTAAAAAAGGCTAAAGTTATACCAATTTTTAAAAAGGGAGACAAATCACTACTCTCTAACTACAGACCAATATCCCTGCAGCCAGTATTTTCCAAAATAATTGAAAAATGCATGGCTGTCAGGAATGCTGACTTTTTTGAGACCAATAAACTGTTTACATCTAGCCAGTTTGGCTTACGAGGGAAGAGAAGCACAACTCTAGGCATCCTTAACTTGGTCGATAGAAATGTAGAATCTTTTGAAAATTCCAAATACAATGGATCATGCTTCTGTGACCTGTGGTTTTTAAATGTTAAATTCTAGTTTTATGTTATTTATTTTTTTTTTACTAAGGTAAGATTACTATGTAATTTAAATAACCTGTAATATATTTGAATTTGAGTGGTGTATCTTGCTTCATTCAAGGAATTAATCAACCAAACCTTGAACCATACAGGCTATAGATTTCTTATAATAAATAGATTTTATGCTGGCAATTATAGGTATTATATGAATGCTTAAGAAAGGTTTAAACAAGCTGGATATTCAAATTTAAAATAAATACCTGTAATTTATATTAGGTAAAAAATTATTATTTATCAGATTGAATAAGTAGCAATTTATTTCTTTGATTTTTTTGTACTAGTCATGAGTATAGACAGAACTATTTAAGACCCAGCAGGATAAGGTTGTATCAATTTATTCACATTTACATTCATCATTAACTGATTTGCAATGGCGGGATGAAATCTGAAACTGTCATATTATATATTTACAAAGCTCAATATTGCATCAATATTAACTGTAGATCGGTATGAATTAACTGTATATTTTGTTGGTATCGATATGTAAATTTTACTTACCATAAATTGCATATATACTTTTACGCTAAACTTTGAATAATGTAATCAAATTAATTAAATGAAAATAGTTTATTACAAAAAGTAAACATATACACATATAATTGAGGACTAAAAATCATATACCATACATTGTAGACAATAAAAAAAAACAAATAGATTTTGGAGTCATTTGTTTTTAGTGAGATCCACATATAGGTTTCTTCTACTTCAAACAGTAAGTTGTGGTCATGCTTCTTTTTGTTAATGGACATATGTGACAATAAGTTCGACGCCCTTTTTGAGGCTCTGCTTTCTTGGAACTCAGGTTGCTGCTGATCACCTAGCACATCTACTATCATCTTGCGCAAAGGAATACTGAATCTAGGATTTTGAGCCACACATTAAAATTGCCAAGGTTTGGCCAACCTAATGTGCAAATCTGGCAGATACAGACTTTCCACTGTGTGCAATAACATTATGGTTGTATATTACAAATGAATTGATGCGCGCCATATTCACTACATTATAAAAAAATACCTATTGGTCATCTTTTGATTTTGCAATTAAAGTTAATGTGTTGATTAAATGTCTCAACGGCACTCTTCACTTATAGTTGCTGTTTCATGTATCGTTGATAGCAAAAGAACATGTTTGTTGTCTTTAGACTTGTAGGTAGGCTTGCCTTTTCATTGTATGCCAACATGAACATATGTAATTTTCTATTTTAATTTGTTTCTATCATTTCTACTGTAATTTATTTTTTATTTTGTTCTCAAAGTTCCAACAACGGTGAATCCGAAAATGCTGGTAAACCAGTTATCTATAATTATGTTTCGGTTTGATCCATGAATTGATTTTGTTAATGTTTCTTCAAAATGGTTCACCAGTTTTTCGTCAATAGTTACATATGAACCAGGTTTGTATGAGGTTCTACAAACATCTGCAAATTGATTCCAAATATCTTCTATTGGTGCAAATCTAGGTACGTCTATTACGATCATCAAAACTTCAATAAGCATTTTGGTGGTTATATCAAACATAGTTTTAGTAGCCAAGTGATTGTCTTTCAAAGCTCCAGCTAAATATACACTCCAACTAATGCTACCCCCATTTTTTCAAACAATACAGATATAATATTAAATCCAATAACAAATCTACAAGATGACAATAATTAAATACATTTCCAAGGCCAGATAATGTGAGTATAACCGTCTCACAATACCTGCTGCGAGTTTATACATTTGATCTGTCTTTTAAAGCCAGATAGAGTGCCACCAAAAGCGTCTACATCTAGTTTATTAAGCAATTGAAGCGTTCTGTCAACAGGGGAGTGGCGGCAATAATTAGTTGCATGAAAAGGAACGGAGACGACATCGAAGTTATGCAAATGACGATTTGGAACATTCAGACTCACCTTGGAGAGGAAACGGGGATAATCCGTTAGCCCATTAAGCAATTTATAGACAAAACACAAAGCAAATTTCAGGCGCCTCCTCTCAAGGGTCTTCAAATTCAATCTGAGGAGCTTCTCAGATCTGTGGTAGTCATCAAAGTTCACCCCCATTTTAAAAGCAGCATGTCGCAGGAACTTATTCTTCACCCCTTCCAACGAATCAATATATGTCCGATACTCGGGTGACCACACAACTCTAGAGTATTCGAGGTTGGATCTCACGAGTGAGACATATGGTTTCTCATAACAAACCCCAGAATGTTCAAACCTCTCAAGCAAATGTTACACATGCTCTGCAAAACATGGCTTTTCATCAAACCATACACCAAGGTCCCTGACAACCTCCACACATTTAAGATTCTCGCTATTGAATTTATATTCAGAATTGAACTTTTTATAGCCTCGGAGAAAGCTTATATAACCACACTTTTAGATACTTTAAAGCCGCGGATTCCCCTGAAAATATCACTTTCAGCGGACGCGGCCTATCTCCAAGCTGACCAATTCTAATCACTTTAAAATCTTGTTGGGTACTCAGCCCCATCTTCTCCAATACTACATTCACATATCACTCTCGTGGTTGATCCTTTCTGTGATTAACTTTGAATCACATTCCGGGACATTGAAAATGACTTCCAAGAGCTGATGGGTACGAGCGATGCTATTTTTGACATCTATACATCCGGCTGAACTCTGAGGAAAATAGATTAGAATAGAATAGAATAGAATTTTATTAGTAAAATTACACTTTTGACAAAGTATTTTTACAAGTCATAAAAAATAGGTAAAACATGCAATGATATGTATACAGATTTATGCGAAATAACATAATATCACAATAAACAACATACAATAAATGTAACTGACTTAGCAACAAGTTATTCAATAAAACAATACTAATAATTCAATAGAATAAAATACATGTAAATACATAACACAAATTTAAAATTAGAATAAAATTTAGGATTTAGTGAAGCAAAAGGGACGGCAGATACTCCTCAATTGAATAAAAGGCATTCTGTACTAAATGACTATCACTGACTTGACTTTTTTCATCCAATGTTCTAATATCATGCGGCAGCCAATTAAAGAATTTTATGCCATAGAAGTTGATGCCACTCCTAGCCCTAGTAAGGCGGAGATGATTAAGAACTAAGTTTGAGTTGCTTCTGGTGTGATACGTGTGAATGTCAGTGTGCGATTTGAAGTCTTGTATATTTTGTTTAATGTACATAAGACACTGTAAGACATAGACGCATGGAAAGGTCATTATGCCGAGGCGAATGAAACTCTGTCGGCAGTCCTCGCGGTATCCCAACCCTGAAATTATTCGGATACATTTACGTTGTAGTTTGAATATTTTACTTGAATGGGTGGAATGACCCCACACCAGAATCGCATAGGAAATGTTTGACACAAAGTAACCATGGTAAGCCTAAAGAAGTGTGCCCAAAGACACACACGTTGACAGATTCTGAATCAAGTATATGGATTTTGACAATCTTTTACTAAGCCGAACGACATGGCCTTTCCACGATAATGTATCATTCAAACAGACGCCGAGAAAGTTTATTTCTTTCACGCAGTCAGCCAGCAAATGGTGGTCAGCATGCTCCCGCCTTAGGCTAAAATTGATAGTTTGAGTTTTTTCCCCATTCATACATAGTCTATTTGCCAGAAACCAGTCTTTAATGTTGGTCATTGTAGCAACGATCTGCGACTCATCAATACGAGAGGGGTGATATCCCTCAAAAGTTATTGTGTCATCGGCGAATAGGATGAGATTGCCGTTCATTTGGATATTTGCCAGGTCATTTATGTATATCAAAAAGAGGACGGGTCCCAGGACTGAACCTTGGGGTACTCCATAACGAATCTCTTGGCTCCTAGAGCCACTCCGGTTGTATGAGACAAATTGTGTACGATCCGAGAGATATGAGTTGAGCAGTTCCACACTACCCAACTCAAAACCGTAAAACGAGAGCTTCTTAACTAGGATGTTATGCGATATGCAATCAAAGGCCTTGGTTAGATCCAGGCAGGAAGCGTGTGTGTCATGTCCCACCTCAAAGCTATCCAGAATATGACCCACAAGACAATCAGTGGCAAGGGTAGTTGTTCTCATGTTACGGAAGCCAAACTGGTGATGAGAAAAAATGTTATTCCTTTCAAAGTGCTCAGTGATTTGTATCTTTAACCCGGACTCAAAGACTTTTGATAAAATTGGCAGCAACGATATTTGACGATAATAGCAATCATCAACAGAGCCTTTATTCTTGTATATGGGAATGGTTTTAGCTTTTTTTAGTACATCTGAAATTTGTCCTCCACGTGCAAAGCACAGTCGGCCACAAAATCCCATGATTGATGTTCGATCCGATTATACAGAAAGAGTAATCCCTCCTCTGTAATTGGTCTGTAATTTATCCGTGTTCTTCCTATTATCACCTGGTCAATATTGCACTCGACAAGCACCCCATCATGGTCAGATACATGCTGCAGGTCCATCCCAGTGAGGGCCATACGACCACTTTCCAAGTCAGCAAAAATATTATCGAGGCAGACACTCCCACGCGTGTTAAAATCTATTAAGCCTTGCAGATCAAAAGTTCTAAATGAGTTACATAACTCTAAAGCCCTGGGGTCATTACTATTAAAATGTACATTAAAGTCACCTGTGATAAAAGTATGTTTAGAGAGATCAAGCTTATTTAGGATTGCTGGTAAAATATCACTAAATCTATTAAAATTCCCATTTGGAGATCTATACATTGTAATAACTTGGGTATGTATTTGATTGAGAAGAACCCCCACAACCTTACAAATTTGCTCAATACATAAAATCCCCATTTGGAGATCTATACATTGTGATAACTGGGGTATGTATTTGATTGAGAAGAACCCCCACAACCTTACAAATTTGCTCAATACATAAAATGTCCATTTGGAGATCTATACATTGTGATAACTTGGGTATGAAATTTGATTGAGAAGAACCCCCACAACCTGACAAATTTGCTCAATACATAAGTTTCTTAAGTCAATTGGGGTATATTGGAATCCATTCTTCAAAAAGATAGCTACACCACCACCACCAAAACCCTCTATGTTTATTACACTTAGCTCATCTTGTGTAAGCCAGTGCTCATTAACACAAAAACAGTCGATTGATTTATCTTTAAGCAATATTTCAAAGTCAGCAACCTTACTACGGATACATTGAACATTGGCATGCAAGATAAAGAACTTTTTTTAGAAATGTTTGTTTCCAATTTCCTATCTACATTTTTATTATATTTTGTACCTAATTCCCTTCTACTTTGGTTTGTCTCCAATGAGTCAGTCGCTGTCGGTGAAGTGATGTTTCTTGATGGTACCTCGTTCAGCAAGAAAGGCCTCACATGTGCGAGATCTTCTTGGTGGGTCGGCTTTGCAAATTCCGAAAATGGTTTATTCGGACACACTCTGGCCAGAGTTCCGGGTCCATAACTCTATCCTGCAGTTCCCTCGGCACTCCAAGTTTGAATGAAGTAACATTCTTAAACTTGGTTACCATCTTCTCGCAGACAAAGTCGCCATCCAACTGATTGCTTTTTAGAAATTCCACGATTGCTGAAGATTCCGTTTTATTGGACAGTCCCGAAATGAATATCCACAGGAGCTTATTGGCTACCTGGAGTAAATTTGTTTGCTCGTTTAGACCTATTAGTGGTTTGGGTCTATTATCAGCCTGTGTTGACTTTCTAGAACGTTTATTCTTGACTACTCTACATTTATGTGGCGATTCTGTTCCACTGTTTACATCGGTGACATTGACGTTTGTGTTATTTGATTCTTCTTTTTCTTGGGTCGCGTCTGTACCCGCCGCTACTGGGGCCTCTTCGCTTTTGTTTGTGGCATTTTCTACTTCATTTGTTTTCAACTTATCAATACTTATTTCCGCAGGCGTTGGAGTTCCTGTTGCTAGTGGAGCCGAGGTCAGGGTAGCCAAAGTACCGTTCTCATTTTCTCGAATTTCATGACTCTGGTCACTCTGGTTTCCCGCGCTTTTGGCGTCATCTCCTTTTATGGAATTTTTTTTTGGATTTGAGTTATGTTGTTTTTCCTTTAAATACCTGATTTTCCCTCGTAGTAAGGCAGGAGTCTATTCTTATCCTGAAGTTCGCTCACCAGTACTTTCAGGATGTCGACTTCTTGTTGGGATGATTTTGGGGTTATGTTATGATCACCGTTACAGCACACAACTCTGGTCGAGTCGATGAATTTCACCTTCCCTGCGTAATCCCTTTCGGCACAGGACTTGTGAAAGGACGTTTTATGGCACTCAAAATTAACTTTTTCTAGAGCACTGTCAGACTGGCGATGTTCACCCGTCGCCATCTTGAAAATGTATATGGTTGCTGCGGCGGTATTCTGTGATATATCCAAGGCATTTGATTGCGTGGATCTCGAAGTACTGTTGTTGAAACTAGAGATGAATGGATTTAGGGGCATGACGTTGGAGTGGTTTCGATCGTATTTGTCTGAGCGTGTTCAGGCGGTCGTGTTTGCTGGGAACAGCTCGGATGAACTGAGTGTGGGTGCCGGCGCGCGGCATTCCCCAGGGCTTTGTCTTGGGGCCACTTCTGACCTGGATTTTTTATTTCATTTTTTAGAAGCTTTTGGTCTCCCAAAATCAACGATGTATCACACTTATCAATATATCAACAAATCTAGATTTTTTCCATAAGAGATAATGTGTTAGACAGAGACAGGGCGATCTTTTCTGACCCGATTTCACTTATGAGAATATTTGTGACCGCAATCTCCCAAAACTAACGTCCCAAAACCAACGATGTATCACACTTGTCCAATAGCGGTAACAAAATTATTCTCATAAGTGAAATCGGGTCAGAAAAGATCGCCCCGTCTCTGTCTAACACATTATCTCTTATGGACAAAATCTAGATTTGTTGATATATTGATAAGTGTAATACATCGTTGGTTTTGGGAGATCAAAGGCTTCTAAAAAATTAAATAAAAAATCCAGGTCCGTATTTAAAAAAATTAAGTTGATGATGGGGGCCCGGACACGAAACGTCAGATTTAAAATTTGACACTGCCATTTTATAAAGAGGAATAAGTGGCAATAACAATGTTAATTTTTTTTCATATTATCTCTTCAAATAAAGTCAGAAAAAAATAAAAATAAAACAGCTGCTTTCCGGTTTTTTACGAATATCTCCGGAACTATTCGGATTTATTAAAATTTCAAAACTGCATCTTGTTGGGCATCAAATTGCGCAACTTTGCCTTAATTTAACCGACTTCGTATCTCTTACAGTTCCCGAGATCCCCATGCATGCACTCGAATTTGTAGCACCCTGTATACGCGTGAATTTTTCCGAAAAACTTTTTGACAAAAAAATATCCGTTTTTATGACGGAAACGATTAAAGGGGTCCATTTACATGTCACTAACGTAAAAATAAAATTTTCAAAGGCATATATAGGGTGGTAAAAAAAATAATTTTTGAAAAAATTCCCCTTTTTTCGAAAAATAAAGCCAATATATATATTTTTTAAGTTCGGCGACTCACATACGGGCTAAAGGCTGTCGAAATACACATTTTTGGTGGTATGTATTTTTTCCGTATCACTCGTAGTTTTCGAGCTACGACTGTTCTCGAATTTAAACGGCCGATTTCTCGAAAACTAAGAATATTGTCTTTTTTTCGTAAATAATCTTTTTCAATTTCAAATCGATCGAAAAAAAAAAGCCGATAGGTTCCACCGAGGGTTCCACCGATAGGTTCCAGGTAGGTTTCGGTTCCTATGGGAAAATTCTTCTTTTTTCTACCGGAACCTACCCGTTAGAAAACGTGTCACGATTTCCCCCACTTCTCGATAAATTTTGGGGAAATGGGGGGGGGGGGGTACCCACTAACTGGCCAACCGAGACTAACGTTTCGTCAGAATTTCGCTCCGAGCGCCCGTTTAGCCAGAAATCGCAAAAAACCACGCGATTTCCATATTACCCCGAGTATTAACCCTCAAAACCCCCCCCCTTAAAATCGAGCCCCAGCATTGCCGATTTAATTCCAGGTAGCAGCCCACGTGATACATGTACCTGCAGGTCATCTCCTTATACCAGAACCTACCGATTAAAAATCGCGCGTGCGCCTATTCGCCTGATAGGTTCTACCGATTTAGGGGCCGATCTGGGATTATATTTCGAAAGGAAACGATTCAACTTTCAAAAATTTTGATATCGAAAAATTTCGATTATTTTCGACTCCTACCGCGTAACCTGTCGGCGGTAGGTTCTCGCCAAGGTCGGTTTCGAACTGGGCGTCGTCGAAAACCCCCCTAACCCGAATTTTAATCCTCCAGGTCGAACGACACCAAGAGTCTCTATTTAGGAGCCCCGAGGATGAATCCGGATGGTTTTTCGAATGACAATTATTCGAACGACAGTTCTTCGAACGACATTTCTTCGAATGGACAGTTCTTCGAAAAGACAATTCTTCGAATCGACAATTTTTCGAATGTGTAATTCTTCGAATGAAACATTTTTCGAATCTTTAATTTAGTTTGGATTAGTTAGTCCCTTTTACCGTTTTAGCAAAATTTCTGCATAATGTGTGGTGTAGAAGGTTCTTTTGTGTCATTCCGGCGTTGTGGGTTCGATTCCCGTCGGTCGCGACAGATGTTTTAGTTTATTGTTTTTTATTAATTTACCTTTTTTTCCTAATTTTGGGTTAGCCTTGGGTTAGTTTTGGTTAGCAGTTGGTTAGTTCTTATTGATTGAGCCCCCGTAGCGAGCGAAGCGAGCGGAGTGTCATGCAAAGCCCGAATAATTATATGTAAATAATATGTTTAATAAAAAAATTTAATAAATTACGTTAAAATTATCTTTATGTTTTCTCTTATTTAATATTTTCGAAAAACGGTCCTTTCGACTATTTGTCTTTTCGAAAAACTATCCGTTCGAATAATTATCCATTCGAATAATTGGCCATTCGAAAAACTGTCCTTCGAAGAACTGTCTTTCGAAAAAATATCATTCGAAAAACAGTCCTAGATTCCCCTAGGAGACTTAGCGACTTAAAATTTTAGGTGGGGGTTCGGACCGATGCACTCCATCCCCGAACTCGCTAGCTCAAAATTTAAGTAAAAAAAGCCGGTAGAAGCTGAATTTCCGGTAGGTTCCAAATACAAAAAAAATTCGTCTCCTAAATATAAAAATACCTACGAAAGCGTTTTTCTTCGAAATAATATTTAGGGGTCGAAAACCACGATTTTCCACTTTTGGAACCTATGGGGCGAGGGTTCTCGAAATAGGTGCCGCGGATCGAAAATCGCGCGGAGGACTTTTTTTTAAGTCTAATCCGTACGGAGGACATTTTTTGGGACTCGTTCCGAATAAGTTATTTTTCGACCTCGTCCGGCTCCTACCGCGAAACCTATCGGAAGTAGGTTCCCTCCGAGGTCAGATTCGAATTCCCCAAAAGCCCCCCCCCCCTCAATGAAATGCTTGTTTTTTTCATATATTATGTTACAATATGTCTAAGTTTTAAAATATAAATTTTAATACATATAAAAAGTGTTTAGCCTTAAATATTCCATTTTAGCAGGTTTTAACATACTAATTTTTTGACAATCTAACCCTTTGTGCTCTATTATATTTATTAATATAGTGTAGGTATCTTGAAAGTTATCAAGGTGTTTTTAATTAAAGCTTTAAACAAAATATGTTTTCAATATTACAGTTTTATTTCGTGGGATTCCATGGAATTCCGTGGAATTCCATGGGATTCCGATAGAAAGTGGGATTCAGGTGTACAGATTTTTGAAGGTGGTTTACCCCTCGTATTGAAACTTTTAAATGCATATGGTGGAATATAATTTTTAGTTTCATTATTGACATGTATCATTTTGTCCTTGATTGTCATTTTCTTCCATTTGGTGTAGTTTCTTTAATACCTCAATAGTAAAGTGCAGTTTTTTTGGAGTGTTCATCGCCAGATGATAGTTTCGATTTAGTTACACAAAAATTTACTATCTACTGATCTCTGTTTCCATGGTTATGTAATAGTAAAAATGTTGTGTTCTTCTTTTCAGGAGAACAAAGCACAGATCTTCTTGAAGACTGTCACAAACTATTAGAAAGGTTCAACTACCCGTGGGAGATGATGCCACTTATGTACGCCATCTTAAAGGACGCCAGAGCAGATCTGGACGAAGCCATTCGCCGAATAGATGAAGGTCAGTGCAAAATTATTAAAGATTACTTTCTTTGGTAAAAATATCTTCGCTAAATATGTATATAGAAAATTATGGTAATGATTAGCGTATTTCTTGTGGTGAAATTTCAATAAATGCTTGTAATTATGTGGACAAGATGGGCTTTTTAATTGTGTATCATGCAAATATGTTGAGTCCATATCCTAGAAGTTGACTAAATATATGAACCGGACATTCAAGTATATTTGCTTATCAGTTTCTGTTTAAATATAATATGTACCTAATATAATATATGTCTAGTTTGGGTTAAAAAGGAATGTCACACCTAAAACTTGCAGCTTTAGTCCTCATATTTTCATGTAATGCAATATATTCTTTATTAGGTTAATCCAAATTTCAAATTGAAAGAATTGAAAGTTAATAATATCCACAATTTGAAAGAAATTCAGGAGTAAAGAAGTGTCTGATAGCGTGAGTGAAAATATTAGTCACTCAATATATGGGTTTCCAAAGATAGTTTTTTTTTTAATTCTAGATATAATACAAATGGAAGCCTAATCTGGCATTTTTCATATTTAATTACTTTTCGAGAATGTTATATGACTGCATACAATGGGGCTCAAAAAAGCCTGTAATTTTATTTGATTTTTGAAATTGAGGTGAGGGCTCTAGCAGGTCGTGTTAGCTGATTTTGAGCAAGCTATTTTTGAAATTCAAACTTGCTGTAGGTGTGGAATGTTGTAAGACTTTTCAAGTGATGTATTGACGCCACTCCCATATCTGTTTGAAACAGAAGTTAGCTGTCAAATTGATTTTTACGATATTCATTGTGATATTAAAATATACTATTTTATATAAGGTATTTATGCAATCATGAAGAAACCTCTACAATTCAGTCATCTGCGTGGATCAAAAAATGCCACAGAGTTGCTACGGGAGTTTATATTGGTTAAGCCTTGACGTTTTATGAATTGAATATTGAGCAATGTCTTATTACTTTCAGTACTTTGACGCGCACAAATCTGCCTTGAACATGTATGTCAAAAAGGAACCAAATCTCAATATTGTGTATAGATATCTAAATAATTGTTTTCCTTTATCTGTATTTAATCTATGAATTTGAGATTTGTCTTGTCCAGAAATCTGCCTATTATAATTGGTGCTAATTGACTCGTCTTTTAGAAATTTATCTATATGTAAGTGACGATATTGACGTAGTATAAGACGAGATCAAATGGGGATGGGTAGGTTACAATGGAAATATCATGTGCTATGTCGACTTCAGAGTTTTTGTGGTCAAGATTCGATTTTACTGCAATCCACATTTTGCATTTCCATAGATGGCAAGAGGGGTTGGGAGGAAAACTGTAATGTAAAAGTATTGATTCCATTGGCGACGTTTCTTTTAATATTCTACGAACTGTAGGTTGCTCTTAAAATTAAGTACTGTTAAAATTTGCATTCCTTCATGCACCACTTAAGAATTTAATAATAATGCTTCTGATCTGATATATCTGGATTTTCTATAAACAAAATGTATAAAAGGTGAAGCGAATTTGATTGTAAATTTATTTTTGAATGTGTCCGCGCCTGTATATTGAAAAGTGGCCTCGGTAACATAAAATTGCTTCACAAAGTCAATGTCAAATATCACTTTATTGTTATAAACAGATGTGTTGTTAACAAATCAATCAGAATGTAGGTATTCTGATAGTAGAAACTAAATTTTCACATACAAAATATAAACAAATGCAAAATGTCTGATGATACAAGTAAACAAATAAACAAAAGAATTCATAAAACCCAAAACAGATAAACAAAACAAACTAAAAGTTTGTATTAAAATAAGAATTTAAATGAAATGAAGAATAAAACTCTTCTGCCAGTAATTTTTTTCTGAAACTAGCTTCACTTTCCATTTTTCTTATGCGAACCCTCCTGCCCCCATACGCAATAGAGGCTCTCACCTGCTCAGTTTTTGGGATGGGCAGTGCAAGTGTAAAGGAGTTTCGAAACTCGTAATCTGATGGAAGGTTAAGCCGATGCTTATATTTTTTACGTATAAAGCAAGCTTTCTTCAGTAAAATATAGAAGACAGTGTCAGCACAGAATTTTTCAAAAATAAAGCTCGACAGGAGGTACGAAAAGGAACCCGACACATATATAATGGATGTCTCTTTTCTGCAACATAAATAGTGACTTAAACAAAAACTGAGAGCACTCCCCGCAAAACACTACGCCATACCTAAGATGGGACTCAATGAGGGCATGATAGGCATTTTTAACCACACTAAATCCAAATGAATTTGCAATTACTCTAATAGCAAAACAGTTAGATGGCAGTTTATTTATTTAGGAAGAGACATGGGCTTCAAATTTTAGTTGCTTGTCAATTGTCAAACCCAAAACTTGCTAGTGCCAGATGGGCTGTCATTTTGTTTTGCAGATGACATTTGAAGGGTCTTAGAATCATTAAATGTCAACCTGTTAGACTCTCACCATGACTTCACCTGAATTAAGTCTTCATTAAGTCTTCAACAGTAGCCTTTAGCCAATTAGCTATCTGAACCATGCCAAAGTATTGTCGTATCATCCGCAAAGAGAGTAAATTTGCCCTTAATTGAGATCTGCAGAAGATCGTTGACGTAAATAAGGAACAAGATGGGTCGAAGGACGGAACCCTGGGGCCCACATCAATTTGTAGTCAACTAGACTCAGGTTTCCCAAAAAGCACTCTTTGTGTTCTACTCGACAGGTATAAGCGCAACCAGTTAAGTGCAACTCCTGTGAAACTAGAAACTATAGATTTTAAGTTTCTGCAGCCGTATTCTGTAACTGGCACAATCAAAGTCTTTGGATAAGTCACAGAAAACTGCCGCTGCACACCCTCCGGAATTAAACTGCATATAGAGGCACTCTAGAAATAGTACAGTCAAATTGTGTTTTAATAAAGAAATTCAGAATAAAAAGTTGAAACTTGGTTTAGTAATAGTTTAAACAGGTCTGAGCATGGATTCATCTAGTCCCATGATATCCCGGATGGGGAAACGCCGCCATGTTAATTTAAAAACCGCCATATTTGTTTCCAGTAAACAGTTATTTAATCGCTTTCTTTTGAGCCCTAATTAAAATTTTTCGATTTAGTTTTCTCTTGGGAATTTCAAAAGGGGTAATTTTTTACCTAAATGATTGTGCTTGTCATGGGCGTCATCTCCAGGGGGAAGATAAGCGGTGGAGAGGGGGGGGGGGACGCGCCCACCAATATTTTACTAAAAATAAAAAAGTACATTGGTAGCATTGAATGAATGTAAAACATATTGATTCTATTTAAATTTACGAAAATTACGCCTTCTAATAAATAAGAGCTGACGACCACCACTGCTTGACAGTAGAAGATTTAAAATTTAATTAAATTAATATTTAAGTTGATAGGGTTTCGGAATTTTTTTTTACTATGATATATTACAAAATTTAAGCGATTCATTTTAACTTAAGCTCCTGGATCTGACTCCTCGTTCGATATGCCGCTTATGATTACGGTTACCTATGTCATCTACTTTCTTGATCCTGCATGAAACATATTAACTTCAACAAATCTCGCGAACAAAAACTTGTAGCATCGCAAATTAACTTACGCTTATTCAAGATCTCTCTTAATCTAGGTATTAATTTCATATAAAAGGTACTGTAAAAATATACCTGTTGCATTTAGTGTTTGTGGGACCTTCTTCCCTTAAGTCGTCAACCTCAGTTGCCTTATCGACGTCAGTTCCCTTTATTGGCTCAGCCTTGTTAAAACAGTTTTCACATATCCAGGTTCCACACATCGTGATACAAGTGAGGCGTGATCGGCGACACTCGCACTTGTTACTGTGGTCCCCCTTCCAAGTGCAAGATATAAGCTTCAGTAGGTGAATAGGGGCTGCGTTTATTAGAGTCACTACTGGCTGCAAAACACCATCAACGAATGTCTAGCCCCAATCACTGGGGTCAAGATCCACACCACACCACTGTTGAACCTGGTGATAAACCCGATAGAAATTATACTGCCGCTGTGGTGGGTGGCAGAGTAACTAGATCCAACTTGCCTTGTATGGTCTGCTTTGCCACTGATGAGACGTATTTTTTAAATCTACATTTATTTAAACCGTCTGATCTAGACCCTCCCATATAACTCTACCAAAAACTCTTCGCCAGCTTCCACAGCATTTTCTTTTTCAAAAACAGTAACTTTTTTCGATTTTCTTCTTTCGTGTTTAAAATTTTAAAGGCACGATTCTTTCCTATTCCAAACAAAGCTGACGTATCACGTCCATTCATCGCATGAAGAAAAAGTGTTACCTCGCAGAGGTCGGCAAGACCTGATGCCATGGTTTTTCCGCTGAATATTTTACGTGGTTTTCCTGGCGCTCCCAGGATCAACATAAAAATGCTGGAATCAACAGGTGAAATCCTAATAATCAAGACGAGAAGATCCGTGTCTTGACCAACTACTACGGCTTTGCAACCCTCCAGTGATTTTGATAATGCCGCCCTAATAATGCTGCAGTCTGCATCTGCGTTCGCTTGCAAAACACCTAGACCTTCAGCCTCCAAATAAGTTTTAAAAAGGAAAATGAAGGCGGATTTATTTCTTGGATTACTCAAAATTACTTCCCTCGCACCCTTGCCGGATTAGAACTGTCAATTTTGTAGTCTCTTGTAGACGTGTTTCCTCTTCTCTGATGTTCTGCATCCTTTGTTGTGGGGCCGCTGTCATATCCGTCGAACACTACGATACTGTTAAGTCCGTACGTTGTCATGACGTAGCTGACATATCTCTTGCATACTTCACTATACATTGCAGTATCAATACTTGGCCACGCAACTCGATGCAGCAGATCTCTATCCAATTTGTAGGAAGGATTCTCTGGGAGAGTTCACCGGGAGGACACATTTTGGAAATAATATTGATGAGTGTTCACCTTGTTGCCTTCCGCATAAGACCATGCCTAAATAATGCTGTTGGATAGGGTGCAAGCTCATAGTGCAAACATTCCTAATAATTGACGGTCATCTTTACCGACCGTTCGCCAACCTTTATGGTGGTAGATAGAGAAGCAAGATTGACTACCTTGCCTTTTCGCTGTAACGTTGGATTAGTAAAGGACTTCCCTATAACTTTTATAATTCCTTCTTAATCCAGCAGCGTCGCCAAAATGCTCTAATTATCATATAGTACACGTAGATTAAAAATATTTAATAATATCTTAGAATTATAAGGTATTTATTTCTAGAATTTTCCTCTAAAAAGATTTGTATAAATTTGTATAAATCGCTAAAAGTTCCCCCATTTCTAAGTATTTTACTGTCAGGAAAATGAAAAGGTAATACCTTGGAGTTATTACATAAAACACAGTGTACAAAATATTATTCAGAAACCAAATGGGAAATAAAAAAAGTCTGCCGACGAAAATTAAATATGGCAGATTACAACTCAAGATGGCGGCATTTCCCCAGCCGGGACGTCGCGGGACTCGACTGAATCATGTTCAACACCATTTAAACTTCAACTTCACCAAATTTTGACTTTTTATTCCAAATTTCTTTAATACCCCCATTTTCGGCACAAATTGACTATACTAAAAATTAAATACAGCATCACTGGTTCCCAGCCTGGAAGCCAAATTGTTGAATATTTAGAATCTGTGCCTTTTTAGAAAGTCCATTATTCGAATTTTTACCAATCTCTCCACCAATTTACCAAGAGTGGGGAGCCGAGCTATAGATCTAAAGTTTTGAGAATTTCTTAAAATTATTTGTTGATTTACTGGAATTCATCACTAATAGTCAGGTGGACACATTTGAGAACCGGATTAAAATCGGCGTTAAGACGTACCGAACAATTCCCGATATTGAGTATGGCTTTATTTTAATTCCCATGTAAGAAAGGGGAGGAAAAGGATACCATTATTTGAAAATTTGAAATAAGAATCCGAAACCAGAGTACACAAGGACCCAATGATATAGGCTGTCGATATAAGTGCGATTATTAGTAGATACTTATGAAAGCAATTAAAATTGGAAGGAAACTTGGAAGTTGGGATATACATATCATAACCATAATTGTAGAAAAATACTCAAACTTTTATCCCTTGGTATCATTAGAGATAGCACACCTTGTAGCAGAGACTAAACAGTTGATATTGAAATACATAAAATCAGACTGGCTCTTAAACACACGGCCAACAACAATGCTGCAAGGCTCTATGAAGCCTCAATAGAAATGTCAAAAATAATAAAAAGGGCTCGAACATTTTCGTTGACATAACAATGGGACACATCCTGCAGTCTTATTAATTTTGAATTATTCTTTGACTAGAATTCCCACATGCATTAGTGCTCTATAGAGGTGAATACCAAATTTTAGGTACACACGACTTGTATCTGTATGTGCAGGACGTCACCTCTCACCGATGATATGGAGCTGCTATCAGATGATGCAAATTTTTTGGAAGTAACGAGAGCCTGTACGGCAAAGGACTCAAGTGGAACTGAGTAGGAACTGGGAGAATAAAAATTTATAATAAACAGAGATGGTGACAAGCTAATAATATTAGCACAGTTCCACCATATTATGTTGTCTTGAGCTGTTCTTCTTTTTAAGCATTTTACTCCTCGTCACTGAATCATACAACGTCGCCGCAGAGTAGAAACTGGAAACAAATTCTTTTCAAACGTTCATGCAGGCCCCTTTTCAATATACAGGTGCTTCAAATTTCGAAACTTGACCAAATTCGCTCCACCCTGCAATGTAACTTTGTAGAAAGTATATGTAGATGGATTCGTATGAAACTTGGAAGTAATATATTCTACGACACAAAGTAGTTTTTTCATTTAGCAATTATGATAATATGTACCTCTAAAAGGATTAAATGATTACATTCGTGTATACAGAATTAGGCATAAGGTGTTATATGATAGTCAGAATCACTTTGAGATTTTTCTTCGTTTAGAAATTCATTGTATTTTTGAAGAAATCCGGTCATTTAATATAATGTGAGGCCCGTGAATATTATACTTAGAGAAATCTCAGAGGGGATATTATTAACCTAAATAAATCTTACTCAGATTGATCTTGCTAAATCAATAAATTCTATTTTTTTTTTCATATTCTGGTAGCACATTTTGTTATACGTAATAATCCTACTTTCTATTAAAGTAAAATTTAATCGGAAAACTCATTAAATTTTTTTAATAGCTTTTTTACTATGTTGCTTAACCTAACTTTCTATATTTCGTACTAATTGCTATAAGAATTATAGTATCTTCTATATTCATGTTTAACGCATTCGATTTTTCAAAAGAGGAAAATTGCTTTATGGCCTTCGATAAAGCAGGTGAACTCTATAGGTGTATACATTTAGAGGTAAACCCTGTTGATTCAAGTAATCATTTAAAAAAAGTATTAGCAGAGAAAATTAATAAAGTAAAATACATATAAGAATATTAAAACGTCATTATATTAATTAACCCTATTTAACATTAACGTAAAGTTTATAAAAAGACAATTATTTGCTGCGGTAGTTGGTTTAACAGTTTAATACCAAAATTTAGCATGTTATGACTTTTTCTTAACTTGCAATGAGAGGGCACATAATTTCACTTTTTTCTGGGTGGGTGCTCTCCGTTTGCCTTTCAAACACAATCATTCGTAAATATGGATTAAATCAATATTGTTTTCAGGTTGTAATATTTTAGCTTTTCATGCAATGGATCATGCGACACACAGTCGAAAGCTTTGCTTAAGTCCCAAAATAAGGTTGTGAAATGCATTCGGTTTTTCAAATAGAATGTGTGGTGTTTTTGCCATGCCTGAAACCATACTGACTATAGGAAAGCAGGTCATTGCATGGACTGAAAAAAGATCTATAATTTGCGTCAAGGATTGTTGAGGGGATAAGCAGGAGGAGGAAACGTCTATAATTTTCCACGTTGTCTGCATCACCCTTCCTGAATGTTTGGTGAGACCAGAGTTTTATTTAGAGAATCAGGAAGTTTGCTGTCATTGATACATAAGTTATAAGGTATTTCATATAACTTGCAATAGGAACAATACAAAAACCAATTTTCATAAACAATACAAAAATGAAACAAAACGGGTGAAGAAGGAGTACTTATAATGATACCTTTATTCCCGAATCTACCAACAAACCTAAGAATATCTAGAAAATTATAAACAACAACCGAGAAGGCAGAGATAATCGGGGATCTTGTGGGCAAATCACCCCAAACCAATTGAACAAGGTTTTCTCAGAAGTGGCAGAGGGTCTAGTTGGGGGGTGCACAGTACTCAATAGAAGATGTTCACTTCTGGCTGGACCATCAACCTCGGTCACACTTCGAATTTGGGGAGGTGAGCTTTATTGAAGTTACGAGGAGTTTTAATGTGCTTAAAAAACAAAGATGCATGTGATGTTTTTGGTTTGTCTGTTAGACTTATTAAGGTCATCAAGGACCTCATTGTAGTACCACTGACAAAACTTATAAACATTTGCTTCAAGGATAG